>OFHS01000042.1:40663-64296 GCA_900245855.1 Calvadosia cruxmelitensis | reverse complement strand
CCCATATACAGGTTTTAGCAATTTAGTCCAGGCCTTCGTCCAGGCTAGATGTTTAGTCTCAGACTACGCTTTAGTCCCGGACTAAATTTGAAGTCCCATATACAGATTTTAACAATTTAGTCCAGGCCAGATGTTTAGTCTCGGACTACGCTTTAGTCCCGGTTCATGAATAAGGCCCAGGAGCGAAAGGCTCATTCGCAGAACAAAAACACCGAAAATAGATCTAATAAGGTGAACGGTTGAGTGATAATTTGCAATATTGAACTGTAGTACTTTCGATCTATTTAGTAGCAAAGGCGATTGGGCATGTCAATTACTGCACTGAGTATACCTTACTTGATATCATTGCGAGTCGTGAAATTAACCCCTAATTTGCATCAAAATAGATCATTATATAAAAATTACAAAGTTGTAGAGTCTCGTTGACTGTTGTATTACGCAACGATGCCGACTCTGCAACAAATAATGTTCGGTTGAATATCCATTTTTGTAGAAGACGAGACAATCAGACAAGGAGGCTTTCGCATTCCATAATTATACGTAATGTTTGATAGACAGGGTGCTGGTCCCACGACAGGAAGAGATGGCAGAGTTCCAAAGAGTAGATATGGTCGTTGGTGCCAGAGCTCTATGTCGTGAGACACAGCGTAGATAAGAGGACAGACAGAGTTGTTGATACGACGAAGTACAGACGGCAAAGAGAATGATTACAGTATAACACAGCTACATATTCTTACAATCACGTGACTAAACAATGACACTGACCGCGCGTCAGCCACTACATATTCATAAATGCGGATTTACTGACATTTTTATCGTTTGAGTTATTGCCTAAACAATATGTACAGTATGCCTCGGTTTCAGACTCGTACCTGTGGCCAATCTGATGTGTGACTGTGAACGCGAGAGGGAGACCATTGTCTTCATTGACGGACACTGAATATGGCCACTGGCACATGCCGGACACAAACGTCGCACCTATCGACCGAAATCATTGAATTTAATTAGATTTTTATCATCGGTCATAAAACCATCAAAGTGTGCATGAAATGCCTTGATTATGGCGAAGTTATCCAACAAGACTAATTTCCTTTGATAAAGGACTAATTTCATTTGGTAATTAAATTAGACTGAGTCCCAGGTATAGTTCAGAGCTATGTTGTAGCCTGGGTCTATACCGATGATTATAATGATGATGGTATATTTCTCAAATGAAATTATGCGTATGTATTTGTGCTACGCTCTGGTCCATAGACAGGGAGAGATGGCAAAGGGATTCATATGTACGTTGTAGTAAGAGCCCTACGCCTAAGACCAGGCGAGACAGTGAATACGACGAGAGAGAGAGCGAGAGCTATACAAGCGACAGCAATTTTATACGATATACAAGCGCAGGGTACAGCACAGGGAGACTAGACTGAAACAGGAAGAGATTAGCGATGACGTAAGGCTACTACACTGCTTATAGAGTAAATACATGATCGAATGATTATTTTGTTGATTGTGAAGCTGATTACCCACGTACTCTAACCATAATAATAAAATAAACTTACCGAGATAATCGCACGGTTGACTTTTATCAGCGCAAATGTTGTACCTTGACAATCACAAAGAACAGAAACGCAAAGATTTGTAATTCTTTCACATTTACAGCACATTGTGATTGAAGAAATAATTACGTCGTCAGACTGACCTTGTTAGCAATATCGCGTAGTCATAGTGATCGTCTGATCTGTCATCCGGGTCACTTTGTTTCGAGGCCCAGTTCCCGAATTCGTTCAGCGTATTCTCGACGTGGTGATTTATCAGAAGACCAGCCTTGACAAGCAGAAGGTTTGAAATCAAATTATCTAGCATATCGCTACGTAAAATACCCAATAATAAAAATTTTTGTGTTTTCAAATAAAGGTAAAATTATGGCCATTGGCCAAGCGTGTTTAGATTGCTCAGAAACGTTCGATTCGATCCCAAGGGACGTTTAAAAATTCACCAGCCGTAAAATAACGACAGCAACAAATGTTTGTCTTGACTTAAATTAATGCAGCTCAGCCAAATTAAAGCCAATCAGATTGCGAAAACTCCAACGCTTTTGAAGAGTTTACAAAGGACGTCGTTGGGGCCAGGAAAATCATCGTCATGATGATGATGATGTAATTTATTTTCATTCTCGTATTCTACTACATACAATATCAGGGATAATAAGTATGCAGTTACCTAAAAGATATGTTTTACAGAATCCTGAGATAAATCCATTAAAGTAAGATAAAAACGTAAACTGCGAATAAATGTGTGATTAGAATAAAATATTCTGGAGGTAAAACATAATATCGGCAAAGGGCAGTCATGAACAAGAAACTTTGCATACAGCTTGTTGAAACTACCTCTCACAGTGTTGTTGTCTGAAGACTTCTACAAGGGACAACGGAGGATGCGACTATAAGCTAACTTGATTTCATTCAAATTAGTGGTCAAAAGTGTGTTGCATACATAATTATCCGTAGCCTCTTTTCCGTGTCAGTTAGCCTCCTATATCAATCTCTATTGTTCTCTTTTCCGTTTACGTTATATAAATAGGCATGACGTCTGCCTGTATCTAGCCAGAGAGAGAGTTTGCCAGAGAGCTTGATATTATACATCTTATCACAAGGAAATGTCTCGTTATTCCTTAATAATTGTTAACAAGATTGATTTTTATTTTGATATATTTCCCATCAATAAAAAATTAATGACAGGCGAATACAAGTAAGATATCTTACACTTACGTACAGCCTAAGATAATTTACAGTGAGTGCTAAAGTCTACTTTTCCTAACTGACTTTGAAACTATAGATTGAGGTGGCTGCTGGACAGTTTTCAGGCAAATTGTTCCAAAGCGGAATGACACGGTTACAAAATGAATAAATCGAAGAATTGTTATTGTACAGAAATCTAGATTGCAGTCGAAGGGAATGTCCTCTTAAATGATACTCTTGTCCTCTTAAATTCTCTTAGATCGAACGCTCCATCTTCTTGCAAGGGTTTCAAAAGCTATAAGATGAAAGTGGAGCAGTAACTATTCATGCTAAAACTCACCGGATTTATTGTCAATAATTGTAGCTTTACCACGACAAGATTGATCATATTAGCACCAACGGAGTCATCAATCAGCAACGTTGAAGCCTATTGGAACGAAAGCACAAGAACATTAGTTAACCGTATAAGGATCGAAGCAAATAAACGAACAAGAGCCAAAAGAACAAAGATTAATCTCAATGCATTCTGGGATATACTGTAGGCAAGTTCGATCTCTGTCACGTGGCTTCTTTTATTCACGAAAATTCAATTCAGTTTATTATTCTCGTATTCTATAGAAATACGAAATGCTATCAGAACACTAAAAATGTACTCATGATTAGAAAAACCGTTTCTCCGAAATTAAAATTATGTGGTCGGCTGATTACGTTCGTCTCATGGATGCTTCTTTGGTGTATATAAAATAGCAATTCACTCAATCGTAAATCTTTTTACGATTATCTTAATTTGCACCACGAAAAATGTTTCACATAATAACTAATATCTGCATTGTTTTATTTTTAAATTCATCACGCCAATAATATTCTTAATATGCTCTATTCAATAAATTATAATGTTCACTATTTATTTTAATTTAATGGTCTCCCAAATAAACAAACTAATTGCTTAGGGGATGACTTTGATCATGTACTGTTTTTATTATTTACGCTGTACTTACTTAGTTTCTCTCTTGTACTTTGTCTTACAGTTAATGTGATCAAAATAAGTAAATATATCTATCTAGAATAAGCAATGAGATCATATGTTCAGCATTGTGAATAGATTGTATTTACAAAATGTACTACTAAGCCCTTACCATATTTAGTATTGTCATCGTGAATTGAGTTGCTGCATCTTCACCATGGTAATTACACATCTCTCGATCGACGACTACCAAAGTCTCGATATAGCGTTCTCGCTTGTCATTGGGTTCTGGCTCCGAGGCTGCTTCAGCGTCACGAGTAAGGCGTAACTTAGGATCGTCTAAACGAAAGTTAACAAGCATCTCTGTAGTGCTCGGCGGTCATATCCGTGGTAGCCAGAGCTCTCTGCCTAGGACCAGGCTAGACAGCGAATGTGACGAGAGAGGGAGTTACAAACGACAGCAGTTATATACGATTTACAAGCACAGAGAGACTAGGCTAGAACAGGAAAGATTAAGGATGACGTAAGACCACTACATCTCCATATTGAGAAATTGATGCCTGGTGAAATCACAGACGATCTATATCAGATTAAGTGAGATTTAGATCCCATTGAGAGGAAGCAATTTTCAGTGGAAGATTCAGTGGAAATTTAAAGTGGTTTTTAAAATATATCCTACAGTGTAACCCCGTTAATATCACCTCGGTTAATATCATAACCCGCTTAATATCACTTCAGATTGAGAACCAAGCTCTGTCAGAAGCAACTATTTGTACCCGCTTAATATCACGATCCGCTTATTATCACTATTTTTGACTGGAAAACCGTAGTGAGTTTCACTGTATTATCGGAAATTCCATATACATTGGAATCCTGGTTAGAAATCGCTATAATTTGATCGGTTTAAGTTATCCGAGTTGCGCACGGGATAGACTGTAGTTATACCTTTGGTTCCGCAGGTTGTCGCTTCCATGGGACGTAATCCCATAAACAAATCTAAAGGGTTTCTTCCAAGACTCCGCCGAAAACGATCTGGGGCAGAGCGTTTGAAGACAATATGCGCAGCATCGGTCCCTTCTTTATTTGTGTCGTTCGAAAGGTGTTTAGGAACTGGTTCGATAAAATAATGCTCTTGTGAATCAGCTGTGACCAAACCTCTCTGCAAATAAGCAGAAATGAGAAGAATTAGAAAAAAGCACAGTCAGATGGTACAAACTGGAAGAGAATTTAGAGACTTTTAAGATCAATAATTGACTACGGCAACTCACCAAGCCTTCGCAGTTGCTCACAGCCGCAAGAGATTTCGATTTTCCGCTCATAGTCCCACGATAATGACAAGATTTCAATTTTTCAGTGTCTTTTCTATAACTTATTGAACCATTTGAGCCAACGATTTCTAATTTGAAATTCGGACCAAATAAATCCTTATTTAATGATAAATTAAAATGCATGTTCATTCCAAATGCTGAAAATCCGAAATCAAATGTTACAGGCTGATTGGAGTACATTGCAGGATGATAGCTGCCATCTCGTTTCGTCCTCGTTTTGAGCTCGTAAAATTTATTATAGACGTTTGGGTAAATAATTTCGTAGGTCGGAACTGCAAAGAAAACGAGAAAAGAATTGTTGTCCAAACTTCGCAACCACAGTTTAAACGACTGCTGAGGAAGCAATTGCTTTCTAATTATTACTCAACATGAACTGCAAAGAACTGCTAGGTTTGTTCGCTCAGACTGATCTTCTGCTATCTCCTCTTTCCTCTTTCTGATTATTAGCTATATTTTCAATATCATATTTCAATATCAATTTTCAATATTATATTTCAATATCAATTTGTACACAGAGTTGTCCCATGGTGGAACGCCCTTCCCGAAAATGTTGTGACAGAAAAGTCATTGTATAAATTTAGACGGCTATTGAACAACACAGATCTTTCTGCCAATTGCCTTGTATATAGATAAAATACCGCTAACTGGCTTCAGCGCTGTCAAATAAGTGACTGTACTTGTAGTTATGCTTTACGTAAGTGGAAATGCAAATTTCCCTGGAATTGCCTGTTCTTAGAACAAATAAACATACATACATACATACATAAACTGTATTTCAATATATTCAAGATAGAAACTATATTCTTGTAAATGAGGGTCTCCCAAACAAACAAGCAGCGTTGCTTAAGGGATGACCCTGATCATGTGAACCTAGCCGACTGTTTTACTTTATTCCTACCTTGTATTCCTCTTGATTACTTCATGTAAAAATAAACTATATCTATCTATCTATCTATCCAAATAGAACAGCAAAAAATATCGAAACGAATCATAAAATGCTTGAATTGACCTGTTGTTCTTTACCTTCATTGTGCGAATCCACTCCAAATATTGCTGATAAATCACGTTTTGACATCGATAAATGTACATCATTGAGCTGAAAACGGGAAAATATGGCTGACTAAAATGAAAATGACAGCAAATGTGTATATTAATTATCTTTACATTTGTTATAGATTTATTAGAATTAAAGCGAGTTATTACTAATTAGCAGCGCTTTATGAACAAAGTGGAATCATTGTTTTAAAGAGGGAAGCTTTTAAAACCCACGGATGCGATAATACTATTTCAGGATATGTCGAGACTTGTAAAGCTGTCGACGGCACTCTAACTCATAAAGAGACTTTGCAGCAATCTGGTCATCTAATTATTTCTTTACAAATGCTGTACACGACAATATGTTACACTGCAAATCTCAATTGAACATCTGAAAAATAATCTACAAAAACATATAAAAATTAATGCTTTATATAATTTTAGCTTTAGATTTAGTAGGCAAAATATGACTGCAATTTTATTGTATAGCAGATTCATATTACTGGAAATTTCGTTACAATTCTACGTTGTTTTCGAAATAGAAGACTATCTAAATGTCATAAAACGTGTCTAGAACTGTCCACAAATTACTCAAAATCTATAAATGTTTTTACAACATTTCGTAGCTATTTAATCAGAAACCTAAGTCCTGAGTAAATTATAAATTTATAATTCACCTCTTTAGCCGCACATTGAAACGTCCATAACCAAAGTAGAGAGAGAAAGGCGCAGCCGTGTTTGATTTTTGCCGATATGTTTAGTAGACGCCTGACAGCGAGGCTCATTGAGGCCATTTTAGATGACGTCACAGTTGCGAATATGAGGAAGGCATTTACGGCGTGTGAATAATTGTGCAGACAGAAGATGTCGACAAAAGCATCTGGTCAAAGAAAAAAAACATGAATTATAACTATAGAAAGATGGAATATTGAAAGAAAGGCAAATATCCGAAGGCAATCTTGAAGAAAAAGGATTCGAGAAGATTATGTAGCCACTGGCATCATTATTATTATGGAGTTTAGAATAAATAATAATTCATCTTAAAAATAAGGGATTGAACGGTGAACGGTGAAGCTCCATTTGGGCTGGCTCTGCTGGATATAAATTCATGCTATGTCGTAGAAATCTCAGTACTAGTTATTGTACCATCGTAGCAGCTGAAATATAATTAGCAATTTCAATAGCTGAAATATCACTGAATGACTGAAGTTCTGGATGCGGAGCTTATAGCGTGCAAAGTGTTAGCCAGAACCTAATTATTCACGAAGAATACTACTTGTGTAGTAGATTAGATTAAATTGGCTTGCAAAAAATGAAATAAGGGACTTGTGCGAACATAGATTCAATAGATAAACATTCCAATGCAGAATGACAGCCTAACTTTACATGGAATAAAGGTTCCACTGCGATTGAGGTTCTCAACAAGATGGCAGCCAGAGCGTGCGACCTAGAGACTAGATGATTTCCAGTAACGAAGAGGCTTCCAGATATCTACAAATTCTACAGAACATGCAAAATCTCTTCAAGTATTACTGTATAGAGGCACTTCCTTTTAAACAGAGCTAAGTGGACTGGATTGAAATCCCGAATTGCATGCAAGTTGTGAACACAGCTGTTACTATCATGAATTCTCCAAAAATATCAGAACTCATTGTCAGTTAGAAATGCAAACGATTGCCTTTTGTACGAATCATTATTTTAACAGATAATATTGCAATAAATTATTCGTAAACCTCCTTGGTCTTTGAAAACGAAACTGCTTTAAGACTGCTATTTCTTACCTAAACTACCAGCTACTCAGCCGGGGAAAGCGATAAACAAATCGTCCAGGTGTACAATTCTCCAAGGGCTGTACGGAAATCCAGCTACAAATTCTTGCAAACGTTCCAAAGCTTTAACCCACGAAGTCAGAAAAACAAGAGAGTTGCCGGCGAGTTAAAATTTCCTTCGATAAACCAGATTTCATTGAATAGCCATGGTTCAAATAGGAAGGCCGGAGAGTGCTCAAAGTTCACGCAGTGACCGTAAAGCGAAACTGGTGGGACGATTCAACCAGCAAGCACCGTCGATCAAGCTATAAACGATAGCGATCTATTCGAGACACATGGTTAACCACGGCGTCCAAGGTTCCACTACAAACGAATTTTATTCGTAAACTAAAACCAACGATAAGAATTTCGATGATTTTGCTCTGTGATTTATCATCAACGATGGAGATTGCTCCAGGCATTAGTTTCACATTATTCTTTAGTTTTCTGCAGTAGAAATATTCATAAGTCAAACGGAACATAGGGCGAAGGCAAGGCCAAAGTGCAGTGACAGTTATGCGGAGATCAAGAATGTTTACGAATCAACAAGCGAGCATGCAAGTTTTCGATGCCCTTCGCTAGTTTTCGGCAGAGCGGCGATTTTGCAGTCCTACGCATGGGAAATTCAATTTTAAGTAATGACATGCAGTGTGATTGATTCGTCGCACGCCAGGATGGTCTGTCAGCTTGCTTTCAAAGCAATCAAGGACCAGAACCACACAAGAAAACCTAGAAACTCCAACAAAAATTTGAGGCTGCAATTTTAGCAGTCATTAAATTCGCAATCCTACAGATTTCAGGGGAAAGGCAATGTGCAGCGTACCCCAATCTAAAATCTGTTTTCTCGAAAAATAAAAATTAACAACGACTCTCCTTATTATGATTTTAAAATGTATATAGCTTTGTTTCTTTCAGGTAATAAAACTTTTTTGTGAAATCAGCTATTTTACAACCGGTGCTATTTCGTCTCCCTATTATCAAACATTGCAAATTCCCTATATCTGATTCTCGTTTGTGAAGTAACCGCTTACCTTTTCAAAATTGTCTAGAATGTAAAAGTTATTCCATAATCTGTACATGTTTCGAAGATTTGATTTAAAAATAATTACTTTAGGATGATCGGCTGCTTACTCGACACGCATTATTCTATTGATGTGTATACTGTTTTAATATTAATTATTACAAATCTCTATCCGTGTATTGTGATATCGTACATCCTACTTGCATGTGCGATATACAGGGTCAAAATACAATCAAGCGAGCGGAACATGAGCCGAAGATGCTCACCAGAAGTTCTGTGATGAAACCCCATCGTTATGAACGAAAATTACGTTGAACCAGCCTCCATCTTTAGGGTTTTGCCTATCCTTTCAAATGTGCCCAAACATTGCAACTAAAAGACAACATTTCAGTGCGGCTCTAAACTTGAATTTTAATTTGCTAAGAACGTGGAGCTCGAAGCATTCCTAGCTCTTGAATTTTAACGTAAATTGTCCTTACGTTGATACAAATCCAGCTGTCTTTTCCAAGTTCTGGATCTCTTATCGAAACGTATTAAGTCTTGTAACTTGATGGGTTTTTAAGAATAAAGTCACAGACACACGTATGGAACTAAGGCGAAGTTTAATCTCTTCCAATCGGAAGATTTTACAAAATCAAATTGTACAGTAGCAGAACAGAAGCCAAAGATGACGATTTGTTCGTACTAAAGAATGCTCTTAAAAAGAAGGTTTTAAATCTCACAAATATATCGAAGAGATTACGTCAATTGAAATTATATCTATTTTCATATAATTTTCTGCTAAATTCATTATTATGGGAGCAATCCCCCTCCGGTTCATCACTTCACGAACAATTCATTTTCGTTGTATTTCCAGCGTGTCATTCAACCGGGGGTCGTGCTTCGTTCCACGTACAACCGCGGATATTGCGTCGATGTGAAGAACGATTTCGTCCATTGGGAAGGAACAGAACGGTAGCCTTTTGATTCCGTGAACCATCCATTCACATCAATGTAGTCTAAACCGCCGAGTCATAAATTCCTTTTATCAAATTCATCAATGCTGTGAAACTGATGTGGTCCGGATGGCATACGGCAAGGCGTTCGGGACTAAGGTTTAAACACCTTAAGCAGGTAGCTTTAGGTCAGCCTTTGTGGCGCTACGATCTTCAGGGCATTTTCTTATTAAATATCTGAAACGACAAATCGAAGATTTCGATTTCACATTTACTGGTCATTACAGCAAGGACGAGAAACCCAACCTGTTTAATTTAATCCGATTCATTACGATATTCAAGAGGATTACTGTAACGTTAAAGGATTATGCGAATATCCGATAAAGTTGTATCGGATAACATGAAATCTCTAATAAATAGAAGGCTCTGGTTCAAGGCACACAGTTTTGCAACGTAGCCACCAGCCAACCAGAGTTAGCTTACAAAATGAAGAATTTTCTTTCCCTTCTTACCAGATCTCTATCCTCGTATTCATGTAAATAACCTCAAAATACTGTTAAAAGTAAATTACTAGAACTTACATAAACTTGAAGTCAGACATAGACATCAAGAAACAAGCAAAATTATATGTACACTATAACACAACCGTATAACATAACCACTGTAACACACTATTGTAAAGATTTGTTTATATGTCTGAAATATACTAAAATCAATCAATCAATCAATCAATCAATCAATCAATCAATCAATCAATCAATCAATCAATCAATCAATCAAGCAATCAATTAATTAATCAATCAATCAATCAATCAACCAATCAATCAAACAAATCAATCAATCAATCAATCAATCAATCAATCAATCAATTAATCAATCAATCAATTAATCAATCAATCAATCAATCAATCAACCTCGTTGTAATCTCAAACTATAAAAGCCCTCTCCTATTCAATGTGAATAAGAGTTACAAGAATTGCAAGATTTACCAGAAGCACACAGTTGTGTTCTCTCAAGTTCGTTATAGCTTCAAGGCAACGAGTAATAAATAAACTATAGTTCAACAAACTTACATCAGGTCGCCAATCTGAAGCTGGAAATCAGGTGGAGGGTTGACAACAGCGTAGGATAGGCCTTGATGCAATCCCATATCATCTGAATACGAAAAGAGATGAAAGAATGAAAACGAAATACAGTGAAACCTGTCTATAACGGTCACATTTGGGAACCGAGGAAAATGACCTTTATAGACAGGTGGCTTTTCTGTTCAGGTTGATTTCTATAGAAAGTGTCATTTTGGGGTTCTGAAGAGTGGCCTTCATACACAGGTGGCTGCTCTATAGAGGTGGCCGCTAATATAGGTTTGACTGTACAGACAATAAAAGGCTACCACTGTTGAAAGAAATTATTGATTGACGGTATCTGAACTGATATTGTCATTATCTCAGCAGAATCAAAGAACAATGATGACCTACGGTGGCCTTTCATTCCCAGTTTCCTTAGCCTATTTCTGACGATGCCGTTGATGTCGTGTTTTTCCTTCTTTCGGTCACAGATGTTGCTGCTTTCACTTGCAGCCTGCAGTACAAGAAGGCGATTGAAACTCATGTGAAATAAGAAGACATGAATGTCACACGTGACAATAGACAACTACCAACCAAAAGGATTTTTAGGAATTTAAGCCAGGAGAGATTTTCTGCTTTGGCAAAGACGACTAAAGATGGTGTGGTCTAGCGGCTAGTATGTATGGTTGTTAGCCAGACATCCCGGGTTCGACTCCTGACCCAGCCGACATATTTATTATGTCTTCTGTGGTTTTAATTATCGAGGGTCCCAAGGTAAACAAGCCGTTGGCTTATTAGGCTACCCTCGTTAAACAAAGTGGCAATTACATTAGGTTTAGATTTAGTCAGTGAATTAAATTACTGTAGCGTGGCTTGCCTTTACCATCCTGTAGAGGCCGATTGGAATGTCGTACGTTGTAGTGCAGAGCCTTTGAAAGAGACGACCATACGTCAGCAGCCAGAGTTTATCATTGGTGATCTCCATCTAATTAAACACAGAAAATCAATGAAATAAGTCGTAGGTTATTACAAAGTTGATTTCTCACAAAGTGACGTCTGAATAGTCGTGCTAATATAACCTGATATTGATGTGCAAATATCTTATTTCGTCATCAAGGAAGGTGCATGATTAAATTTACTGACATTGTAAAATCAAGTCATACATAAATACCTTTGGAAAGATGCTCTGCTTGGTCAACACTGACCATCACACTTTGAATGTCCCTTTCTAATCTGCCTCGTTGGATAGTAGCCCGTAGGTGACGAAAAATGGGATTGCCGAAGTACGAGCGCCTGCTTCGGAAATTTCAGGCACAGTCGACATCGCTTAAAACCAATTAACATCATTCCATTCTGGGTCTACTAAACGGGTGTTCTCTTCCGTTTACGCGGAGTTCAAATTCGGTAGATTTTTACCGCATTCCACGAATTTACAGAACAACTGCAAGACGTAAATCTGGCTCTTGCTTGCTCGGGTAGTACATCAAGAACGATCATCAAAAACTGAGTTCAATATTGAATTTACCGATGTCAAGAATCCTGAGCCAGGGACTTGTTGACAACCGAGAAGCTGATACGTCAAGTTCGTGATGAAATCCTTGACAAATGTCTGAAATCAAATATAATTTAATTGACGCATCCAGCAAAACACACAATAGATTCGAATCACGAGATCACCATGTTACCTGGTAGAGAAGAGTATCAATCATACTAGCACTGAACACGTGACCTGCAGCAAAGGGTTCACGGAAGAGGTAGCTCAGTAAGTTTTTATTCGATTTGCTTTGTCGATATTTTCTCTGCGAGGAAAGAAGACAACTCAGGAGCAGAAGGAAAAAATGCGTTAGAAGCAAATAGACTCAGACATTTACAAAGCAGTCGCCTCAATAGACCTTTTTGACGAGCTACCATTATGGGACAGAACAGTGCATTATGGGGCATGTTGATTGCCTGAAGTAGCAAAGAGACTAGGTTTCTGACCCATAACATTAACTGGAATTTTGAGAGGTCATTAACAGGCATCTTGAGAGGTCATTTTTATTGGTACGATACGCAATCGTATCATAATAATTATACTGTACCAATAATATCACATGGCCTTAGATCGTCCTTCTCTTAGCGCAAAGCGTCCAGGATTACCTTGATCGTGTGACGAATGCTTTGTCTACTCTCTTTATCGCCACAGCACGACTGGAAGGACGATAGTTCACCGTCGAATTTCATGAAACGCATGTTGCTAGGATACGCCAATTCGATGATGAGATTTGTATTTGGGAATAACCTAAACAGCAAGAAAAGGAGTCAAATACGCAAGATTGGGCGCCGGTGGATACCTAGGTAACATTCAAATCTGCCTGAAGTAGAAACGATCGCGGGACAAACATTTACAATGAGATTCAACTAAAAATGAATTCTTTGCGAAAATCAGAAAGCGAAATTGTGACCTAGAGCATAGCTGCATCGCACATCACGGTTGCGATGAATGAAGTGCTTGGCAGAATGCATTTACTTTAAAGTCGGCGTGCGTATTTTGCGGCTTTCGTACGAAATGTTTGCAGCGAATCGTGTTACTCTATACAATTATGATCCATCTATAGTTGTGCTTCCGGAAAGTTTCAAAGCTCTGTGTCCGGCTGTCCGGACCTGACATCTTGCCTCCAACAAGCAACTAGTTTTAGCAAAATCTCAAGCGATGCTGTCAGGTTCTATAAAACAAGAGCAGGTATTTATCTATCGGATCTAGAAATCTTGCTTCCTTTAAATTGCAAACTTCCTCTAATTTAGAAATGCTCAAGTCTTCAAAATTATTTTCAAACAAAGCCCTCATCTTGAACTCAGCTCCGTTTTGAGAGAAAATCTTAATGAAAGAGTAGGTTTTCAGTTTTTCACTATTCAAAATTGTCAAAACGTGGATTTTTATTACCATTTCGGATAATACATTGTTCGAATTACGTGATTTATGCCACAGTGTACGGTATGTATGCTTTACCTGTATATGGTTTGAACACCGACAATTGTCTGTGCATCGGCCATGTAGTCCTCATCAATGACGCCCGTTAGACAATCCCTGTATTGCTCAGTGACAACAATGCTGTCAGCCTCAAGTATGCCCGCTTGAAGGAGGTCGTCAATGCTATAGAAAAAAAACAAGATTAAATTCGGATCCGATTAATCGGATCTCCGGTGGACATCACCGGATTAAGTGAATATGAAGTTGCTTCGGATTTAAATCACAGTACACGCTGCTCCATTCCCTATAGCAACATTTTTAGTTTGTCTTGGAATGTCACCAGCAGCCTGATACGAAGTTGTAGACCTCTTTCAAGTCAGAGTATATACGCCGATACCTTAAACTGTTATACTGAGTATAATCTATCTTATTACACCCAATATAATTGTGCTTTCCGCTCAGCGTGTCCTTTCATTACGAGCAGGAGGGGAAAACTTCATTTCACATACAAAGAATGTAGTTCGGTTGTTAACGCAATCGGATCGACTTTCACGGCGACGTCACTGTCAGAATTATAGCTGCAATTCCTGCGATGCTCTTTCCTAGTTTGTTAATCTCGTCCTGATGGAGACCACTGTTAGTCATTAGCAAGTACGAATTTTTTGACCTCCGGGAAACAACACGGCTCTGGTTGTGCACGGTTTTCGAAACACACCGCACAGCGTCAACGCTAAGCCAGGTCAAAGTTAAATAATGCAAATTGGCACAGAACTAACGGAGCCGTTTTCGAAAAGGTCACCTTGACACCAAACTATGTTTTCTGCAAGTTTGACGAAATTATCGCAATGGTATGGGCACCTTGAACTTTCGGTGCTTGGCTTTTCAAACCGTTGCGCTCCAAAGATTGGAAAGGATCGATTTCAGTCTCTTGGGAGTGTTAGCTGAGATGAGAAACAATGCGAGGCATTCGACGCTGCGCGTGGAAATTCCGAAACGGCGACCAGCATTCCGTCGTGCGCGACCAACAATCCAATATCTCGTTTTCGCACTGTTGGCCTCGCATCGTGTTTATCTCTCTAAAAAGGGCGCGCACATTCAATTTTCCTCGCCTTGCGCGTGGCTGTTTCGTTGTACATGTGATGGCAGAAACAGTAGCTTTTCATCTTGACTTACGAGACCTCACCGATGCGATCAATTTCGTGGAGGCATGCTCTCAACAAGAAAGTGTACCAGCAGCAAATTTCCTGGAAGACCCTCTTATCAACACATCCCATTCCGTGCTCGTGAAAGAAAGGGAAGAAAGTTCTCTGTTTGGCGATTTTGATTACTGCGAGGAACCACTTTCCACTGTCGTTGAATTGGTGGACAATGATGGCTCTTGCGAATCAACAAAAGACGTTGGTGCTCCCACATGATTCGATGATTCGGGTGATTCGTGCGAAAACGAGACATTGGATTGTTGGTCGCGCGACGGAATGATGGTCGCCGTTTCGGAATTTCCACGCGCTAATAGCTCCGCTGGCTGAAGATGCGTAGCAGCTCGGACAAGCTGTTCACATTATTTCTAATGTTCCTAAAGTTGATTTTACTACGTTAAGGTAGGAGATACTACTTTATGGGCTAAAACGGAGAACTGTGATTTGTATTAGACTAATTAACATCCGCCTAAATGCGATGCAACGACGCTGGACGCAGCTGCGTTAGCAGCGCGGAACAGCTAGCTGTCTTCTAGAAAGCCTTACGATTTGGTCATTAGCAACATGGTTTCTAAGCAACAACAAGAAGCCTCAGTCCGAACATCTACAGCGCAAGCGCCAATTCAATTCATGACGTCATAATCGATCTCAGTTGCGTTACGCTGTTTGAATTACTTGCGGCGTTGCTTTGTCCTGAAGGGAACGAAGAAATTGCTTTGAATAATGAATTTGCGGAAGATACATTTGGATGTAGAGAATTGTGTGCTGACACGGTAAGAAATTAACGATGTTGCTATTACACCGTTCGTTTTTTAATTGAATGAAATTAATGTGGTCTGTATACACAGCTTTAATTCATTGAAACTCTTTTCTTGGTCTGTGTCCGTTGTAGACAGGTAGCAACCGTATGGATTTGATTCAATATTTTAATTGCACATTGTAATGATCAAACCATGTCAAGCTACAAATCGGATGTTGTCAGTGGCAACAGAAGGATCTCATTTATGCTGATTTATGTCGTTTCAATTTTAATATATCTGAAGTTTAAAGAAACCGGGATAAATACTACAGTTGTTTAGCAAATGATTCTATTCTGTGATATTAAATCAGATACAATCCACTCCGCTTAATAAAGCCATACTTCGGGACTGCTCTACTTTGGTTTTATCAAGCGGATGGTTCTATTAAACGAAATGTTCTAGTTAAGAGAAATCATGCATGAGTAATTTAGGAACAAAACTTATTTGTTTCATAAAGCGGCTGGTATACTAGTCATGGCTCCATTAAGCGGCGTTCACTGTACTGATAATTTTATGTTATATTCCAGAACTGTAAGTCATTTCCATTGTCGTAGTCTGTAACTAAACGAAACCTTTATTCGAGATAATGTTGTCGATAAAAAACAACCAGACAGACTATCCTTCAGAGAAAACGGTTCAGATAATTATATAGAAAGCCATTAATTAAATAAAATAAATAATAGTCTTATTAAAAATCGATCAATTACACACTGTCATACTTTAAAAGGACAGTCTCCTGCAACCTTTAGTGTCCGACTAAAAGCTACTAATTATTGCACTAATGAAGCTGAAAATCAACTAATTTTTGTTTTAGATACAAGATGGAGAAAACTGGACAGCTCAACAACATCCAGTTAAATTCGGACGAAAATCGTCTTGAAATGAATTCAAGAGAAATTAATGACGCTGTTCGACAATCAAGATGGTGTTGCTTTGAAAGAAAGGCAACCAAATTAAGCCTGATGAAAGCCAAGTTGGCTCACCTTGAGGAGAGGTTGACTGAAATGAGTCACGCGATAGATGTACAGGAGCGAGAGATTACCAATCTCAAATTGATTCGCTCCAACATCGAAAGGAAACATAAGCTAGAGATGGATAATGGAAGAGANACGCGATCTAGGTCTCCTATATCTATGCGCGCGACCAACAATCCAATATCTCGTTTTCGCACTGTTGGCCTCGCATCGTGTTTATCTCTCTAAAAAGGGCGCGCACATTCAATTTTCCTCGCCTTGCTTCGTTGCTGTTTCGTTGTACATGTGATGGCAGAAACAGTAGCTTTTCATCTTGACTTACGAGACCTCACCGATACGATCAATTTCGTGGAGGCATGCTCTCAACAAGAAAGTGTACCAGCAGCAAATTTCCTGGAAGTCCCTCTTATCAACACATCCCATTCCGTTACACGTTCCGTGCTCGTAAAAGAAAGCGAAGAAAGTTCTCTGTTTGGCGATTTTGCTTACTGCGAGGAACTACTTTCCACTGTCGTTGAATTGGTGGACAATGATGGCTCTTGCGAATCAACAAAAGACGTTGGTGCTCCCACATGATTCGATGATTCGGGTGATTCGTGCGAAAACGAGATATTGGATTGTTGGTCGCGCGTCGGAATGATGGTCGCCGTTTCGGAATTTCCACGCGCTTCTAGCGCCGCTGGCTGAAGATGCGTAGCAGCTCGGACAAGCTGTTCACATTATTTCTAATGTTCCTAAAGTTGATTTTACTACGTTAAGGTAGGAGATACTACGTTATGGGCTAAAACAGAGAACTGTGATTTGTATTGGACTAATTAACATCCGCCTAAATGCGATGCAACGACGCTGGACGCAGCTGCGTTACCAGCGCGGAACAGCTAGCTGTCTTCTAGAAAGCCTTACGATTTGGTCATTAGCAACATGGTTTCTAAGCGACAACAAGAAGCCTCAGCCCGAACATCTACAGCGCAAGCGCCAATTCAATTCATGACGTCATAATCGATCTCAGTTGCGTTACGCTGTTTGAATTATTTGCGGCGGTGCTTTGTCCTGAAGGGAACGAAGACACTGCTTTGAATGATGAATTTGCGGAAGATACATTTGGATGTAGAGAACTGTGTGCTGACACGGTAAGAAATTAACGATGTTGCTATTACACCTTTCGTTCTTTAATTGAATGGAATTAATGTGGTTAGTATACACAGCTTTAATTTATTGAAACTCTTTTCTTGGTCTGCGTCCATTGTAGACAGGTAGCAACCGTATGGATTTGATTCAATATTTTAATTGCACATTGTAATGATCAAACCATGTCAAGCTACAAAGCGGATGTTGTCAGTGGCAACAGAAGGATCTCATTTATGCTAAATTTATCTCATTTATGCTGATTTATGTCGTTTGACTTTTAATGTTTCTGAAGTCTAAAGAAACCGGGATAAATACTACAGTTGTGTAGCAAATGATTCTATTCTGTGACATTAAATCAGATACAATCCATTCCGCTTAATAAAGCCATACTTCGGGACTGCTCTACTTTGGTTTTATCAAGCGGACGGTTCTATTAAACGAAATGTTCTAGTTAAGAGAAAGCATGCATGAGTAATTTAGGAACAAAACTTATTTGTTTCATAAAGCGGCTGGTATACTAGTCATGGCTCCATTAAGCGGCGTTCACTGTACTGATAATTTTATGTCATATTCCAGAACTGTAAGTCATTTCCATTGTCGTAGTCTGTAACTAAACGAAACCTTTATTCGAGATAATGTTGTCGATAAAAAACAACCAGACAGAATATCCTTCAGAGAAAACGGTTCAGATAATTATATAGAAAGCCATTAATTAAATAACATTGATTAATAGATTTATTAAAATCGATGAATTACACACTGTCACACTTTAAAAGGACAGTCCGCTGCAACCTTTAGTGTCCGACTAAAAACTAATAATTATTGCACTAATGAAGCTGAAAATCAACTGATTCTTGTTTCAGATACAAGATGGAGAAAACTGGACAGCTCAATAACATCCAGTTAAATTCGGACGAAAATCGTCTTGAAATGAATTCAAGAGAAATTAATGACGCTGTTCGACAATCAAGATGGTGTTGCTTTGGAAGAAAGGCAACCAAATTAAGCCTGATGAAAGCCAAGTTGGCTCACCTTGAGGAGAGGTTGACTGAAATGAGTCGCGCTATAGATGTACAGGAGCGAGAGATTACCAATCTCAAATTGATTCGCTCCAACATCGAAAGGAAGCATAAGCTAGAGATGGAGAGTGGAAGAGAGGAGTTAAAAGAAGTTACGGATCGATCTAAAGAAGAACAGAGGGCATTTGAAGCCACGCTGTCTGCTGTGAAACAGCAATTAAACGATACTGAGTTGGAGAAGAACAGATTGCGAGAGCAGGCCATTGAAAAGGACGAAGAGAATGCCATACTGAGTCACAACAACGAGACTCTGGCGCTAGAAAACGGCCAATTGTCATCAAAACTGAAGGAGAATGACACGAAATGCCAACAAATGATTGAAACAGTTGCAGAATTGAAGGAAAACCAGGTGCTGTTGACCGCGAAGTGGGAATCAACAATTGCAGCAAAGGATAAGGCCATTTTGGAGATGATCGATGAAATTAAGAAATGCCAGGCAGAAAAAGAAGAGATTCTAGAAGAGAAAGATCAACATATTATGGGATTGTTGGGAGCGAGTCAAGAAGTAATCAAAGAATTGACAGAGACAATTGCACATCGAAATGAAACCATAAGAAATCAAAAGAGTGCCATCGACAAACAGGCTGACGTGATGCTCAATCTACGCCAAGAGCTGAGTGCCATTCAAGAACAGCAAAAGACCGAGGCACAGGAAAAGAAAGACATCGAAAAGAGGCCTCAATCAAACAAGGTCACCAAGGCAACAATTCAGAAGCAGGTTGAAGAGGAAATGAATGGAATCGAGTCGGAACATCAGCAAGCCTTCGACATTAACAACAACAGCAACGCGACCATGCTCAACGGAAATGAAGAGAAATGGTCAGATGCAGAAGCCTTCTTAGAATTGAACCAATTGAGATGCGAATTGACCAATCAAAAACAAGACTACGATGCAGTCCTTAAAAGGATTGAAAGCCTACAAGCAATCGACACGGAATTGAACAAAAAGAAGAACAATGTTCTTTTCCCTCAGCCAATCGCATTCAAGCTGGACACTGCAACAACCAATCAAAAGACGATGGACAATCAACCAACATGCCATCGAATGGAGACTGATAGTATCAGTCTGATGGGACAAGATCATGTTGTCATGACGACAGCTGAAGTTGAGAAATTGCATTTGAACAACATTAGCGACGCATCGATCATTGAAAACATCCAAATCGTCAGCAAAATGGCGGCTGTCACTGACTATATCAACGAGTTACTGAAAGAAGAGGTTGCCGACTTGGAAAATGACCTTCAATCCACAGCAGATTGAAAAGGGTCACTTGGCAGTCCGTTTGGGAAGAAGTCATCTGCGAGGCTGCCGTATTTAAACTTCCCTAACGACAAAGTCATCGGAAAAACGTCGTCACACAGCTAGCTATAAACAAATTGCCATTGAAATGCTTTATAGCTAGATATATTTGTTACTATGTATGCTTATTTGATTACATTTGCTGCTTGCACTTACAATTTCTCTCGTGGTTAGTCCTATTTCTCGTTTTCTTTGGACGCTGAACGAATAAATCGTAAATAGCTGGACTTTTTGAAAACCTGAGCACTGTGTGAGCAGGCCAACGGATGATGCGATGTATCTTATCAGATAATAGCATATTCAGAAACACAGCAAGCGATTTCAGAAAACCACAGTTGTTTCGAGATATAGCAGTAATGCGGGAGATGTTCTTACATCGAAGCAACGAAAATCATGCTACATTACTCCGTGTGTAAGGTATGCCACAAATATTCCATCTACTTTGGTCCTCGCTTGATCGATGTAATACCATTGACCATGAAAACCAGAGCTTCTCAGACAGATGAGTATCCTTGAAGTGCGCTCTCAAAATAAACGCAATTCAAAGTGCCGTGTTGAGTGGACAATTCAAACATTCGATGGTAAAAAGAGAACTATGTTGAGGCCAAAACCTAGGAAGCATCGGCTCATAAAGGGTCTTTGAAAGGTTGGAGGTTTATCATACTTAGGAGAAGGAGAATTCTTCACGGGATGAGGAGTGGAAATCCACGAGTTCAGTCATCTAAATATGTAAGATCAACTACCCTCTACCACGCCATCCCATCGCCAATATGGCAGCAACATCATACGATTAACGGGCCCCACTGGAGTCAAATCTGGCAGGCAACATTCGGTAACAAATAGTTCCTGTCAGTGGGTCATGAAACTGTCAGTCTGCGGAATCTCCCCTGTTAGAGTTCAGTACCAGCAGTAGCAGTACAATCGAGAAATTCCTTTCCAACATATATAATTTGTCTGACTTTCTTTCACTTACTTTAGAAACGATCCGACCATGTAATACACCAGAGGGAAGTATGAGACAGCTTCTAAGAACGTCGCAGATGGTCTGTAGAAGGACAAAGAGAAAAACACGATAGAAAAGACAGCACAGTAAAGACTGATCACATAGCATCCATCGATTAATCAATCGATTAATCAATCAATCAATCAATCAATCAATCAATCAATCAAACAATCAATCAATCGATCGATCGATCGATCGATCAATCAAACAATCAATCAATCAATCAATCAATCAAACAACCAACCAATCAATCAATCAATCAATCAATCAATCCTGGGTGGAAGGCAGCCGACCAGCCTAACAGAAATTACATCGCTAGACTGTCTGTGCACGGATTTCATCATCTACTTTGCAAAGATAAAAGTTTTCACGTGCCATCAGATCAATGCATCTGCTCGGAATGTTGTCAGTCTGCGATTAACCTCTACCATATACTCTGCTGTTGTAACATACCTTCCTATATTAGATTTGCGAAAGATAGAGAAGGAAACATCTCACTGATTTAATTCTTATATAATCTTAACGTAATTACAACTGTATTAGTTCTAGTTATACATTTCATTCGTTTATTCAACCTGCATATCTATTTACGAAAATGTTTACCTCGCACGAGGTGGAAATAAATTACCCAGATCAATCAATCAATCAACCTGCCAGTGATCGCTACCAAATCATTCACTGTGACAAGATCGATTCGTATATGAATTTTATCAAAGATCAAGAATGTAACTGAATTAATTATTTAACTTTGTATAAACTATAATTAAATAGCAAGCAATGTATGTATCAATAATAGAAAATTTACCTCGCATTGAGGTGGAAATATATAATCATCAATCAATCAATCAATCAATCAATCAATCAATCAATCAATCAACCAATCAATAAATCCATCGATCAATCCATCAATCCATCTATCGATTAATTTCTTTTGCTGTTCTGGTACTTGCCTGTCTTCGACCAAAAACACAATTGGTTTCAAAGTGCATTTGGGCCTGTGGAATGCCCTCAATGGTAAAATGAAGTTGTATAAACCAGCCACTGCCTCATGCGAGGCTACAACAACAGCGCCGCTCAGCTCGAATTGGCCATCTTCCTGTTCACGGTGAGGACAAATCTAAAGACAATTCACAAGAAATACTTAGTTAGGTTAAATTTAGAGGTTAGGCCATCTCGAGATCCTTTAACAATAAAACAACGTTATCTTTCCATTAATCTAGTTAATGGAATAGACCTTTTTCACGAGCTATCATTATGGGAAAAAGCAGTGCATTGTGGGGCAAGTTGAGTGCATGAAGCAGCGAAGAAGCTGGGTTTCTGACCCAGAATATTAACAGGAATTAGATTATTGAAGGAAAGTAGCGCAGCTTGAAGAAATCTGCATCAGTGTCAAATCCAACTTTCTCCGTATTCCGAAATCAGAGGCATCAACCTTCCCCATAATGCACTTGCTTTTTCCAAAATGGTAGCTTGTGAAAGTGGTCTATTCTTCTTGTATGATCTGCTGTCACAAACGAACAAAATTCAATATTCCGCTTCATCGGATATTGACTTAATCCAGTATTCATCGGATATTCACTTGATCCGGTAAAAATTACGAAACCAGCGAAATATCCAATGAAACAATTGTTGGACCAATAGGCCTCTTTCAGCAGCTGCCATGATGGGATAGACTAATGCATTGTGGGGCATGTTGATTTCCTGAAGTGGCAGAGACTGGATATTTGACACAAAATATCAGCGGGAGTTATAGTTTTAAGGAAAGTAGCACAGCTTGAAGAAATCTGCATGAGTATCAAATCCAGCTCTCTCTATCCCGAAATTAGATATCAACCTTCATCATAATGCACTAGCTTTTTCCAAAATGGTAGCTTGGGAAAATGGTCTATCAAGCGGCGGAACGAATTATCTGGAGGTTAAATATTGCGGCGAAATGACTCAGTTTACGCATCTTTGGCCCGATAAAGCGGTTAGTCCAATTATAATGACGGTCTAATTTAACAGAGGAGACTGTATTTTCAAGTATCACAGTTATTTTCTTGCGTGTTTACCTGCTTATCTACAATGCTTTTTTTATTTGTTCAACATAATGGTAAGAATGTCATACAATTTAGATAAATTCCCTAGAATTGAGAACTACGTAAAAGTAATATATACACATTTACAATAATCCATATTTGATTCATTTAACAAACAATAAAAATAAGCGATAAAAAACACAGTGTGTTGCAACGTTTCGACATATTTTTAACATGTCATCTTCAGGCAAGAGAAGGAGAACGGTTTACAGATACATATTTATAGTTACGGTTTAAC
>OFHS01000042.1:15656-29610 GCA_900245855.1 Calvadosia cruxmelitensis | reverse complement strand
ATTAGAAAACAGTGTGAAAAACCATGTGAAAAGGGCATTTGTCACATGGTTTTTCACATGATTTTCACATGGATTTCACATGGTATCAGTTCATAGTGCAGATATCAACAAACCTGTAAACTCCATACAACTGAAGACCTTGAAACAAACAAAAGAGCCCAACTGCAAACAATAAAATATTGAAAAACGTTTTAGACATCTAAAAGTGAGATCTGGACTCCAGAAGATGAGATTTCAACACCAGGACATCAGTTGAAATTTGAATGTGTTTGATTTTAACAAATTTATAGTGCATTTAGAACGCAATAATTATCCAGCTACGTATTCTGACCAGTCGTCATTTTACTGATATATTATTGGAGAATTCTGGGATCTAATTGACTGTGATGATTGGTAAGAAGGATTTAGGTTGTTGTCTGTACTTGTTTGTTTTCTCTCAATCTTTAGACTCGTAAGTGTAGCCTCATATTGATGTACGAGATGTGGCGAAATCGATTGTATGATGGCGGCTGAAGTGTGTGGTGTTCTCTGGAGTTGTTGAGCCTTTATAGGCATTTCGTTACGACTACTGATATTGAGGATCCATTTTCTAAACATATGTGTCCATGTTCTTATCTTCTAAAAACAAACTGTCTAAAGCCCCTAGTCACATCAGACTAAACTACCAGAATGTGTTCCAGATTGACACAATGACAGAGGGTGGAATAGTTGCACAAGATTGTGAATTTCACAATTACCAAGCACGAGTAACCAATGGGCCAACATCGTCACTGTAACGTGGCAAATGGAGTCAGCAACTTCTTTTAGTTTCACGTTTAAAGAGGGTTATAAACAGCTTAGCCAATCAGCTCGCATCAATAGGAAGATGAAATCAAACATGTCTTGCTTTCGATAACAATTGTAAAATGAGGGTTTGAAGAAGAAACTAGTGTAACGATTTCTCACTCTTCATTGCCTAATACCAATTCTCTGTCGTTTGAGTAGACAGTTTATATTCAAAGTGATCAAAACCCAGTGCTGTATAGATTACTTTTTATTTGTAACGAATTACAATTACAAGTTACAGCCGTTTAAAAGTAAGGGATTACAGTTACAAATTACTTATAGAAAAATGTAACGAGTTACAATTACAAATTACACTGGTTTCAAAAGTAATTGTTACAAATTCCTTTTAAAATTACTTTCGCAAGGAAGGACATTCATTTCACAACGAACCTTTAAAAAGCACATTTTGTCCTGAGATCGAAGAGTATTTTTGTGATTACTGCTCAAAAATCACACTTAAATGCAGCATAACATCAATTGATGTCAATCGGTTTGACTGAACGGAGTGAACGCTAGCACTGTGACTGTTTCGGAACGATTTCGTTGAAGGAAGAGCAACTGAGCAAGTATGAAAAGTAATTTCAAAATGCCCGACAAGTTACAGTAATGATTACAAATTACTGCAGAAAAATGTAACGAATTACCGTTACAAATTACTCTATCAAAAAAGTAACGGATTACAGTCAAAATTACTGCAAAAAGTAACAATTACAAGTAATCAGTTACTTGCAACGAATTACTATACAGCACTGTCAAAACCTCACAAATATTGATTTTTATGTGCAAAATGTTAAACGGCAGCAATATGTGATTCACATGTAATCGTAATTAAATTATCCAGGGCCAATAATTGCTACAAATCAACAAAACCATACAATGAAAATGTATAAAGCCATTCACCAATTAAAACACAAAACGGGATCTAGGAGTAAAGGCATTTGGACACTTACTAATAAATACCATTGCCTTGCTTTCTTTGGGGGCAACACCAGATATCTTCTGAGGATCTGACTGCGGGACAGCTTTGGCTACGGGGAAACAATGAAATATATAAATAATGTCAACTAGCCAGCGGCAACATACATTGTATTGAGGCAAGTGTAAGTCGCCTCCACGTACAAGTCACTCCCACTTTAATTAGCAGCATTAAAGTGAAAATGCTCACAATAGATGCAATGTGGTACCTATATGTACCTATCCCAGGTAAACAGAATGAATGGGAGAATGAACAGAAATATGAGGCTAAAGGCAGCTTCACACGATGCAATTTGTTGCATGCAATACAATCTAAAAATAGCTGATGGATTCTACTTATTGGTCCTACTTTCATTGCAAACAATACAATGGACTAGCACAGTACTCAACAGATGTAAATTAACCCTTGTCCTGCTATTGACGTGTATACACGTTTTCGAAACAAGTCAAAAGTAGCAGCATATAACCAATCAGATAGTTAGTCCTTAGCAAGCAACCAATCAGCAATTGGTGAAGCGACTTCAAGTCTTCATTTAAATAGTTTTACGAGCAGGACAGGGGTTAACTACATACAGCTGCATCGTGATGCTTAATGATGGTATAAGATCAACATTGCATGCAATATATTGCATCGTGTGAGCCTCCTTAACAAAACACATTGCGTGTATAAGTTGCATCCCATTTTGAAGGGAAAATTTAAAATTTTCGAAGTGTGACTTATGCACGCTGGAATACGGTCGGTTATAAGTGGTCTAGCCGCTAGGATGCATAATTGCCCATCAGGATCCAGAGTTCAATTCCAGGTCCAACCGATAGTTATATTTGCTGTATTTTATTTAGTTTTAATTAGTTGCAGAGGGCCAAACAGGGAGGAGCTGTTGCCCTAATTGGGTTATTCTCATTACACAATGGCTCGTTAGCCATACCTATTAACTTGGTTCTCAAACCAAAATGATTTCAAGCAGGTATTGATAGATATGTAGCGATAACAAAGTCACAATGCTGTAAGGCCTACTTCTAAGAAGGACAATAACGCGGAGATCGGCAAATGAAGTTCACAGACCGAGCAGGAATTCTGGATTAAACCGCATTCTCTCTTTGCATTTTTATTATTTTATTATTATATTACTGTTCTTCCCATTATTATTTTGTATAATTTATGTATATTTCGTAGTATTACTTCAGTAGAGCTACTTATTGTGTAACGGTTAAGCTTACCAACCAACAACATTTGCATTTCTGTCAAGCACAGCACGAAGGACATAAACCAAACATGAGAAAACTTTGATGGCAAATCTTAATGCCTGCCATCTCACGCCTGTAAACAAAACAAGATGCTTATAGATAAACAAATATTTTCCATTCATTATAAATAAAATTCATGATATCGTTAGCAAATATTGAACTAAAGTAAAAGTAGTGGCATACTTGTCTTCTCATTGGTGATAAAAATTTGCTTCAAACGAGCTTGAATCGTCTTGTCATGGATGTAATATTCAACTTTGACCCTGTCATAAAAAGACAAAGAGTACTTAAATTAGGACGTACTGTACAAGAAGACGTCCGTCTATGTTGGTCACGATTATGACTAAGGACTAATAGCTGAGACTGGCTGACAAACCTAGCCTAAAATGATAGGCCTAAAGACAATAGTTCGCTGTCATTCTTGAAGGCAGGCAATTGCAAGAAGACGGCACAAGCGGGCGACTATTGGGGGCTGTACCCCAAGTTAGGGAGGTATGTCAGTCTTCCCCATGGGAAAAATGTAATAGCTAGTCTGCAAGCGCAAAGACAGGTACGTATACTAGTGGTAACCCAGACTGCATATTATGCTGTGCACAGGCCCATACTCCAGAACTTATTCACGCATCCTTTTAGTGCATCTTCAATTATTTGAAAACGAATTTGAATGACTGTTGGCCATCCGCGCATTCTCAAACTCAAAATTTCTGCTCTTCCCTCAATAAAGAGTGCAGACTTGGCGGTAACTAACTAACAAAACTACCCCCACCCTGCAGTCACGGTGTCTGGGAAATTCTGAGGCCATCAATGCAAGCAGGTGACAATATTGTAACATTGTTTAAACTTGGCGTATTGAATTATTATTACAGTACTGTGTTATTCTTATTCCTTATTGACTATTTCAACCAGGGCTAGATTGAGAGTACAGGAGACATGCTCAATAGAGTGTGGGATCAAAGACAGCAGCTACGTCATGCACATAACACACTTACGACACACTGTCAATGGAAATGATTGAAGACTAATCAAGAAGACAGCATATATATTCACTTGTTTTAATCATTGACAACACATTGGCGCAGCTGCGTGTCAAGTGCATCGCGATTCTCTATTTTGCTAGCACTAAAACATCATGATAGCAGCCATCTTGTCAGAAATGTTTCTAAGAAACTCAACAATGTTGTTTTTCCAAGCTAGCATCGATTATGAAAGAGGACACGAACTAGGCCTACAAGATTCCAGCAAGCTACGACCAGCTGGGATCACACGGCTGTTTGGAACAATGCCCATTGACAATAAAAGTTGCGTGCTATCTCGTGGCAAACGTAACCGTTTGTCAAAAGTATTGTTTAACCCTGCGTGAGTGCTGGAACAGCAAGATCATCTGGAAGTTGGCAGTAAATATTATCGTCAATCTGAGAAATTTTAGAACTTCAAAAGATACTTATCTCTCTGGCCATTGTAGCCCGGGCACGCGCAGAAAGGGAACTATTTAAGAGTAGGCCTATTGGCTATTTAATTAGTAGCAAGCGAATAGCAGCACATATGGTTAGAAACTTAGAATGAGATGCCTAGGCTGCCCGCAAAGTTACTTTGCAAACATGAAAATATAAACCAAGAATGCACAATTTTCAGCTCAGGAAATTTACGTAAATTCTAATCTGAGCTAGCACCTTTAATTTGCTCGATTGGAAGTAGAGTTTCTTCCTGCACTAAATCAACAGAAAACAGTTGAAAATGCATGGCAACATTAACATAACTTACGTTTCTCTTTCTACGTTGGTAGACGTTTGGTCTTCATGACTTTGGCTTGATTTTCTGTTGGACCTGTTCAAACGTTGAGAAGGTGAATCAGATGTTGTTGCAATGGGAAGCAGCTCCACTTCCTCACATTCGCTTTCATCATCTGTGGCACTGTTTGGTAATCGCAGCTCCGGCACTGTCAAGTTTGACAACTGAGTAAACGACATCAGTGCTTAACATATAGAAAGAAGCTTGGACTAATGTCACGCCATCCTTGACAGCCGTTGTAAGCTATAGAAAGCGAGCTCCATTTATGTTGTTTGAGTTTATCGCGCAGCTTGGAGTTCTGATGAAAATGGAAGGAAGTTTGTTGTGCCTGGAGATAACAAAAGTCACGTGGTGATGACGTCAGAAACAGTAGTAGTGAATGCAGCTTACGGCTTATGAGCTTACACTTCTTGCCCGACTTTTTGTCAACTGGAAAAAAAATGTTGTTCACTTTCAGGTACAGATTTCTTGTTTAGACGAATTCATCAAACTCAAATGTTCCTTTTCGTTGGTTGCACGCTCTTTTGGGACAATGAATAGCAGATTTATGTCGACAGAGGGGGTAGTCCCTCATGACGTCTTTATATATTTCTTCGGAATGTGAGAGAAATGCAATAAAATGTAGCTTTTGCAAACTTCTTCCACTGATCTCTGTCCTGGGCAGCATCTTAAACATTCCTTGTGTCTAGTAGGCCAATCGCTGGTAGTCTTTCAGTAGCAGCTGTTTCTAGAAAGTGCACCTCAGTGCGCCACTTCGGCGATATGAGGTTGGCTTTGGCCCAGTTGGATGGAGAAACGTGCGCATGTCTTACCGATGACAAGCGTTGTTTCCCATGATGGCGAAGGCAGATGGGTATTTTGCCAGCTTGAAAACTGCTGCGTTTGTGATCCTTTCGTGATATGAGATGATGAATTCATATCTGATCAGCACCCAGCTGTCATAATTATGATGAATCGATCTTATCCTCTGAGTTGTTGCTTTACGTCCAGAACGAAGAGGAATACAGCAGAACTACCGATACCAATATTCAATGTCAATCACTGTTTGTCTGCGCAGTGCTCTAGCTTCGTATTCTTTCTGATGTATTAAACATGTTTTGTAAGCTTAAAATCGCATTTTATGTCACTAAGTTAAAATAATGCGTAAAAAATTATTTCGTAATAATTGGCCAAATGCAGTCCTGATGCATTTCGGGATTTATGCTATTACAACCACGTGTTTTGGAGCTGAAATCGACAATTTTGCCAGCCAAGAACAATCCTTGAAATCGATCCTCATAGAAAAGAGACGGTTGACTGCATATCGAACAAAGCAATTTTGTGGTGTCGTCCCAAGGGGCAGAGGTCAACTAGCATGAATCCCAAAAGGCATCGAGACTGCACTATGCAATTAATGTATGGGAAATGTCACTAAGTAGATACGCCGCGTTATATTCAAGACCATTCTAATGTACTGTACATTAAAACCTGTCTATAACGGTCACCTCTGGGACCTGAGGAAAATGACCTTTATAGACAGGTGGCCTTTCTGTCCAGGTTGATTTCTATAGAAAGTGTCATTTTGGAGGTATGAAGAGTATGTGGCCTTTATACACAGGTGATCGTTCTATAGAGGTGGCCGCTAATACAGGTTTGACTGTACTGCACTACTGTAATTAATACAGGAGTGGGTCATTGCATTCAGTATATTGTTTATATGGAGGAAGACACGCAAATACGTTAATCTCAATTGAGGAATACCACATACAGTAAATACTATACATAATAGTAAAATAATACTAATGGATTATTTAAATAATTGGGGTGAGTTAGTATAACAAACACTCATGGTTCTCTCTAAACTGGAGTAGCCTTGAAAATCTTAAAATTGTAAACAGCACTAGTTAATTTAATTTAGATAATATCAGTGTAGTTTCAAAATTTACTACAAATGAGAAGAAAATTGAGCATTTAATATTGTCAATTTTAACTAATGTTTTCACGAGTGTACTGTAGGGTAGTGTTTTTAGCTTATAAATGTAACATATTGTGCTAAATGATTAATTTTGATAGTCGTAAGAAAATATAGGGCCTGTTTTAACTGTAATATTTATTTGAATTATGGAACTTATCAAGGTTCAGTTTTTATCTAGTATTTCAAGAAACTTGAAATAGTTTCTTCCAGCAAGTTCAATAGTTGACTAGCCTATGAAAGGTAAAGCTCTGTTTAGGTGGTTTTGACAAGTTTACTGCGGAGGAAGGAATTATTTTCGACTGCCCTCGTCAATATATTCCTCCTTGCTTTCAAATTGGGGGCATAGCGGTATGTTTGCTAGCATTTTACCGTTTACGATAGTGATTACATAGACCAAAAGTATAATACGAGCTAGGATACGATGGACTAGTTGAGGAGTGGCTTACAGTAATAATTATTTATTACAGAAGGTGTACACTGAGATTGCCTCGCCATCTGCCAGCTCATTTCAACAGGGCGTGGACAATTTGTTTTGATTCAAAAATGAAACGACTTTGCAAGATGGCTGCAAAAAGTATGGAGAAAAATTATATTGAGATGAGATGCAATAAAAGGGGTTTGCACATATTATTATCATATATTTGAATAAACAAAAATATTGAATACACTAGCAAAAGGCAGAGATATATCTGCTCTTACACCAAACGGGAAGGAACACCTTCAAATGCTATGAGTTAAATTACAATTGAATCACATGTTTTTGTGCCATTGGAAGATGCTAGCTCCTTTTCCGCCACCTGGCAGAAAAAGATGGCGTAAAACCTGACGATCTTGCTCGAGTCCCTTTATACAGTATGTTATAGTATTTATTCAGCTGCTCTGTGAAGTAAACGCGGCATGAATTGAACGTTTTTGCATTTGAATTTGCATATACAGTACTTTGTATACAGCTCTTAGACAGACAATAAATATTTGGAACAATTTTCCAAAGAGTGTCGGTCATCGTAACAAGAACATTAATTCAAATCAAAATTGAATCGCGTCAATTTGAAAATGAAATAAACGGCAATCTAGTAAAATTGGACACTTTGAGTGGCGTGAGCATTTTTAATGCACATAATTTCAATTATTATTTGTGGGTTTTAAAAGGAGCAAAATAAGACATGCAAATAGCAGATGAATAAAATCGAACTCAATGAATTGATGTCGAATAAATTATTACTGACTGTTAAACGAAACACGTTTAGCGTAAATGGAGCTAGCAGTCACCTAAAAGCTGACGTTGTAATGGCTCAAGTGGGGAGAAGGTACAAACAAGAAATTAGTTTAATAGTTTGGTTTCGCACCCATCCAAAAGAGTTACTTTAAAAACACAATAGGTCTTCACTTCAACGTACCTCCGACTTAGCTCATAGCCAGAGCCGTTAATAGCCATCAATATTGGTGGCTCTGGTCGCGGGACGCCATAATTACTTCTTGGGTTTACAATAAATCGAAGAATAAATCAGCGACGTACGTAACAGCAACGTTACAGCATTACATTTGCTTCATTTGAAATATTTTAAAGGTAAATACTTATTTCAATTTCACGTATTAAGAGCTTTTTTTATCGGATGATGGGATCACCAAGCAACATGTTAACACATTGTCCTTTCCAGACTGGATTATGACTAGGTTTTTTTGCCTCCAGATCAGAACGTGCTGTAGAGTTCCGCATAAAATTGGACGTCAAAAAGCTACGCTAAAATTCTGTGTTATTTGCAGGCGGAAAACTCATTTTGAAATGCAATTCAAAATTAGGTAAAAAATTATAGATTATAAGCACTGTTTTACGCTAAAAAGAGTTGTATGTGACGTAGCTGGCGAGAAACAATTTGTTTACATTGTGTTTGTGAGCTTGTTTGTGAGCAAGTCTGTAAATTGATTGATCATATCTCATTCGAAAATTCGATCGAGTCGAGTATTAGGCTATACGTTGCCATGACATTCTGAGTGATTGATCAATTTCGACCCTGTGTAAAAACTAAACACCGATTGTTTCAAACATTAATTTGTCTGTTGCTGGATTTTATTGCTGTAAAAAGTTACCTTCTTTGTTCAGACAAATCCCTTCGGACTGGCGCTCGAAGTAATGGTATACCACTTCGCTTGTCTCTGGCAATAAACGTCTTTTGCCCGACGTAAATTTCTTTCTGGAACGAGTTGCTCATGCTTCGCTCACAGCGCGTGGAACTATAAGTCGCGCCATGAACTTCAGCTTGTTATTGCTGCTTCATAGAACATTTTTCGAGGTTTTCTCCAGTTTGCGACCGTTGAATAGGGTTTCTTGCACCTGCTATTAACCTGCTTGCAAACAAAGTGGACGCTATTGTCGGCCATCAGTCGCCGAATAATGCAAAAGACTCCAAATCATATCCAAACGCGCAGTTCAAACCGGGAAGCGATTTTAACAGCTTTTCAGCAGCTTGTATGCAGCCGTTGAGTGTCCGTACATCGATTATTTCAACTATATAGAACCTTCAAATTGTACACAGCTGCTTCCCACAGAAAATACTACAGCTACATCTTAGATAATTAAAGTTAAGAACAATTATCTTCAAAAAGACATAAATTTTTGCAGATGTTCCTGACAGTTTTGTGAAATTAACAGACTAACTCATCTTTTGATGTTTTTGACCGCACACTGTTTCATTTATCCTAGCTAACTACATCGACAAATTTTCATCAAAATATGTAATACAACAACTTCATGTAGATTAGTACCTGGAAATAAAACGATTATCAAATTTTAACATTTATGACGACTTTCGAGTTGATCAGTGCGTTAGGTGATAGTTAATTTTACTAGATTATAGAGCTACAGAAAGTGGGTTAGGGAATTAATTTATTTATCTACAGAAGCTGACTTTGATAATATAAGGCGAAAGGTTTTCGCTCAGTTCTCGCATCACTTTAACAAACCTCAAAATAACCCTAGTGGCCGTACGTGTGGTTTACCATCCAGCCGAAAATGCCGGCATTGAACGCTTTCTATATATCCGTGTCAAGTACATGTCTCTCGCTTAATTTAGACTTCTTTGATAGGCAAAACTACAGCAAAAATTTAATAGTATCGAATAAATGAGTTATAGATTTAAAAACATGTCTTACAATCCTGCTGAATATTCTTAATCTTCTTCTATAGCAGAATTCAAAATGTAAATACATTTCTTAAACAAAGAAAGCATTTTCTGATTCCTTACATGTGCTCTGAATGATTTCCGTTCGCCTTCTCTGGTTTCTCCTCGGTCATTTTCAGCTGACATTGCCCGTACTTGCCAAACATTCAACATACAGGCGGCGAAATGGTTGATAAATTTTTTATGTCTAAGCCACCTGTTGATATATTTTTTAGACAATGTGTTATCGTCTCATCGTAAAGCACAGAATTCATCTGATGAATAAGCTTAAAACGGTAACAAGTCTTGACAACTTCTCATTCTCCAGAGTTGATTACGACACTTCCTTGAGTAGAAAATGGATGAAGCAAATCGGGACATCTGTAGGGACATGTTTAATCTTGACCATTTATGCTCAAATCAATTCGCAAGCAGTTTAACATTCATAAAAATGAGTCTACAATACAATAAAATTGCAGTCACGTTCTGCCTAATAAATTTAAATGCTAGAAAATACAATATTACCAAAACTAAATTAAACTATAATATTTACAAATTAAAAATTTCTTGCATTTTTAAGTATAACTAATCCATGAATGAAAATGCACCAATTTTGTATCGAAGTTTCATGAAGGGGTTGATCCCTGTATGCGTGGAAATGAATGAAATGCACAAAACAAGCTCGATTACAGAAAAGGACCTCCTGTATTACATTCGCTCTCAAATCAACTAACTCCAAATCAAGCTGACTCAATTCTCGCACCGCAGACTTGAGTGAGACAACGGCTTATGCAAAGGACTCAATATAACAATGAGTAAAAGTAGAACCAAAAGTCAGAGTATTGTATTTCGCTAGAGTCAGCTATCAGTTCTCACGAACGATATTGCTTCCTATTTTGCTTTCAAAGAAAAGGATAGCAGTTAGTCATCCACATATATGTGGCTTCAGAACAGATCAACATTTCGAAAAAACTTTGCTCCCATCTAAAGTGCTTAGTGAAACGGAGCAGAGAGATAACTGCAAGGGGACTGGAAAAGATAAGCAAATTGCACTTTTGAACTCTCTTGTGAACTCGTTGAAACTGGCATCACGTGTTCAATTGTCCCCATAACGCTTTAGATTTGAGCTGAATTCGGCACTGTATATTCAATCAGAAACCACAAGCTCAATACATTTTGCATGGTATTGATATAAATAACAAAAATAATTACACTTAACGATTTTTTTTTGGGGGGGGAATAACCTACAATAAAAAGATGAAAATTAATACTTTATGAGATAAAACTTGTCTACAGCTATCCGCAACAAATTACCCAATAAAATTTTCTGAACGAGAACCTAAACATCACCTAGAATTACTGAGAATTGGAATGGAGATACAGAAATGTCGCAAGATAGGAACAAAGTCAGGGTTAGGTGTGTCATAACGTTTTTCGAAGGAATAAAGGGGCATCGCACTTTTCTGAAGTCCATAAGTTACAGTGTAACTTTTTACGTGGAGCAGAACTAATAACAAATGTAATGCATAGATTAAAGGTATAAAGAATCGTTAAAAAATACAAATATGTAATCATATAAATACAAAAAAATACTTTATCTAAGAAAATACTTTATCTAAAATACTTTATCTAAAATACTTTATCTTTCTATGTGGGTATAGTTTTAAATACTTTATCTATCTATGTGGGTATAGATTCTTCAAAAATGGCATGATATGCAAATTACATCATCTGGAAAACGTTGTCATTGATGGAAAATTATTTTAACATAATCAGCGATTTAAATTTTAGTCTCAGATTGTAGATTTCAACTGTTCCCTAGATTATATCCCACAAATCAAGTACTTATAAGGCAGATTTTAATTGAAATACCATGTAAACTTATATAATCTACTGATACAGGCTGCTGGAGTTCGTCTATGGAACGGTCTGCCATCGCAAATGAAATCGATTGCTAGTGGGGCCAGATGCAACTCAATTATCAAAGAACATTTTAGGTAAAACGGCAACAAAAGGTATTATGATGTATTAGTCTGTGAACTAAGCTCCATGATAAACAGAACTTGTATCTGATAGGAGAATCTGAATAAATGATGATAATGATGATGATAGCAAGGTTCTGAAAAGAGAAATTAAAATGCTTTGATGATAGAAATGACATCACTTTGATTGTTGGGTGGAAGGTGTCTAATTATAACTACACTGAACAAATATTTTCTAGACAAGAATTTTTTTCTAGTTTCAAGTATCAATCTTTTTAAAATAAGACTTGGTCGGTGGAAGAACAATAGCAATATTCATATTTGGCTTAGTAATTTGTGGCTTACAGCGTGGACAACTACTTGTTAGATGTAAGAATAATATTCCTTGAAATGAGAATTGTTGTTATTAAAAAGGAAACACTATTTTTGCAGTGTAGCTTCATGAACAATTATGAACATATTTTTAATAAGTTTGATCACATTGCGCAGTACTTTTGATACTTCAATGAACCACAATGGAATAATGATTCAAAATGTAAGCAAATCAGACATTCCACAGATCTTATATCATGATGATACAATTAATATATATCACAGTCGTGATTCTTTGTAATCTTTAAGCGGTCAAAATAATCTTTCCTCTGGTGTGTCCTTCATCAACTAGCTTATATGCACTGATAGCATTTTCAAATGACACCTTTTTGTCAATAACCGGAAAAACTTTTCCAGTCTCAACAAGATCTCTTAGTTTATCAAGAATTCCAGAATTTATATTGAAGAATCCCCAGACGTACATTCCTTTCCCATTAGAAAGCTGTTTGATGTTCCCGCTAATGAGTTCTCTGGCAGAGGAAGCTAGTCCTGCCGCCAATCCTTTGTGGTCAGCCCTTGGAAGCAAAGGGGGGTTTAGAGTTATGAACTTTGATGAAGACGATTCAGCCAGCAGGCCAAGCATGTCACCATTTCCGCTGCCTCGGCTGCAGTCCAAAATCGCATCATAAGGCGACAATTCTTCGAGAAGCTGTTTATAATCACTTGATCTATAATCAACGACATAATCAGCACCCAGCTGTCTCATCAGATCAAATCCATCAGCGGAGCAAGTCGTTGTTACGTTGCAATTAAAATACTTTGCCAGCTGAATAGCCATATTGCCAACCCCTCCTGTGCCACCAAGAACCAGAATGTTTTTAGTAGCCTGTCCCTTGGTGAGGTCACAGTTTTTGACGAGTGAGTTCCAAGCAGTTCCAGCGGCATAAGGCAAAGCAGCAGCTTCAGCGTAATCAAGGTCTTTAGGCATCAAAGACGCCTCACTTTGTTTTGCAACTACATACTCAGCGTGTGTGCCACGGCCAACCAGCCACCGTGCACACCAAATTTTGTCATTCACTTTAAATCTACCAACTGATTTCCCCAAAGCAACAACATCTCCAGCACAATCTCTACCAGGTACAAACGGAAACTCGTCAACATGTCTCAAACAACGAACAGGATTCAGCAATGTGCTTCCAAAACCACGACACATTTCCACATCAATTCTGTTTACAGAAGATGCTTGAACCTTGATAAGAATTTCATCCGGTTTAAGCCTCGCAGGTAAAACTTGTAAATCTTTCAACGCAAGGTCTTCGTAAGACGAATACTTGTTCAACTGCCAAGAACGCATCAAACCATACCCTTTGCTTTCCAAAGAGTACTTTCTTGTAATCAAGCGAAAAAAGTTTGCGCTCCGCCAATATGAATTCATTTCGACAGTTTTACTTTCCTCTTTCACATCGACAGCTTCTTGGAGCAAGTAGAGTGAGGTAATTATAGCAATAAATCCCAAAATAAGGTCCAAACGTCAGCACTTTTCCTCATGACAGACTATGGTCTGGAGCAAGGTCTGGAGTTTGGGCTGCCATTATTATGACGTAATGTACGCAAAACGAGGACAACCTTGGTTAGCCGAATTTCGACTTAAAAATATTGCAAGTAGGAGATGTCAAAAATAATTATAATAAAAAATAATAATTAAACGTAGTATA
>OFHS01000042.1:0-10042 GCA_900245855.1 Calvadosia cruxmelitensis | reverse complement strand
ATTGATGTTATGCTGCATTTAAGTGTGATTTTTGAGCAGTAATCACAAAAATACTCTTCGATCTCATGACAAAATGTGCTTTTAAAGGTTAGTTGCGAAATGAATGTCCTTCCTTGCAAAAGTAATTTTAAAAGGAATTTGTAACGATTACTTTTGAAACCAGTGTAATTTGTAATTGTAATTCATTACAAATAAAAAGTTATCTATACAGCACTGGTCATACTGTCCATTCTTACTAAAAGCAAAGTTCTGTTGTTTACAAAAGCTGAATGCCCTCTTCTCTTGCAAGATGACTTGCAAAAACAAGGAGGTCTCTTAACACAAGTGGTCTCTTAAGACAGGTGGTCTCTTAAGACAGGTTGTCTCTTATCACAGATGGCTTTTTAAGACAGGCGGCCTTTTAAGAAAGGTGGTCACTTAACACAGGCGGTCTCTTAGCACAGGTGGTGGCTTAAGATGGGTGGCTGTTAAGATAGTATTGACTGTACAGTCAAATTATGACACCTTGTTATACCTTATTCCCAAGTCCTTTTAATTCTTTGACTGTCGTATGCAGGTGGAATTTGACACCTTTGTCTTCATGAAGCTAACGAAAACAATTGAGAACATCAAATCACGTGACAAAAACTTCAACAAAAGCAAAATTTTGATACAGTAAAATGTGAAGAAACTGTTGAATCCAACGCAAGCAGCTCTGCTCACGGAGTCCCGTCAGACGTTTATATTTACGTATTATAGCCATTGTTTATCTGCTTCTTGTATAATTTACTGTAATTGTTTGAAATAAAATCTGTCCATCTATCTATTTGCATTTAAATTTCGGATGAGAGTGATGGTGACGGAAATTTGCAGAACGAGGCCTTGCACAAATATAAATAACCAACCAAGAGAACACCACGGGACTGCTCACTTACTTTCTTGACTGCTCTACCGATTCGCTCGCCAAAGTTTTTCTGAAATGGCACTTTTGACTTCCCGCTACCAATCACGGTCACGGAAGAGGCTTTACCACAGAAATACGCTGCAATCTCCATGCCTAACAGCAAAATCCAGCACATAAAATAAGCAATGCACAATTAAAACCATCTTAAGTCTGCTCTATTTTGAAACATTGCAGAGAAAATTTTGGATCAAGAAGATTTGGATTTATAAAGCGACTGGCTTTAGTGACGATGTTTTTATTAAATGGCGACCACTGTCTGATCATCTGTGCAAACTGCATTTGGTCGAGGAGCAAATATCACAATTAACGAATCACAGATGGATTACTTTAGCATCCCTGGAAATTAGCAATATTTCACTACAGTGAAACCTGCCTATAATGGTCACCTCTGGGACCTGAACAAAATGACCTTTATAGACAGGTGGTCTTTCTGTCCAGGTTGCTTTCTATAGAAAGTGTCATTTTGGGGTTATGAAGAGTGGCCTTTATAGGTGGCTGCTCTATAGAGGTGGCCGCTAATACAGGCTTGACTGTATAAAAAAAGTACTGAAAAAAGTACTGAATACTCAGTACATTTTCAGTACTTTTTTCTCACAGTGATTACTAAGAGCTTTTAATTCCGAGAAACCCACCAATAAAACTTGTACCAAGCACAACAACATTTTTCCCTTTGCCAGTTTCAGCTGCAAGCAAATAACAACATGTTGATTACAATTGATGTGGCGTTGCGGCACGCCAATCTCATTTTCGTGTCGTAACCTCATTATCGTGTAATCTGTAGCCAATTGTCAGTTCAGTAAAGCAATCTGGTCGAGTCACAATTGTGAGTACAGTTTTCCGTTCTGTCGCTTATATTTGTACATAATCTGATAGTTACTCTCTACTTCATGTTTAGCTACTGCATTCTAATCTGTTTGTATATTCTTTTAAGTTTTCACCGTTTGCGATTAAAGATCTGTTCTGCTGAACACGCAGTCTTTTCATTTGAAGTCTTTGGTTGCAACGGTTGACACACATGCGCGTCTGGCATCTCATGCCCCCATCGCAAATATTCGCGGTGCACGACAATTGCTCTTGATTGATTGTATTATAATGATATAATTATGCACTGACAAAAAAACTTGCCTATCTGATTCGCGTCCTCCACTGATCTCAAATAGAAAACATTGTCCAAGTCTTTACCTGGAACTGACAATGCTCTTGGCCTGAAATCACATCATCACATGATTACATTTAAAATTGCCTGAATATAGCTGAGATCTCTTTGTCACTCGAGTAGTCGTGTTGTTCAGAATAATAATCACGATATAGTGGACGGATATTGGGAATAAATCAGTTTGAGCTAACATCATACCAGGGAGCACCGTTGGGATTCTTCAATTTCTTTCTAGAGTATTGAATTTCCTACGGTTGATGGAAAGACTACAATTCTACACCTTAACAACTTTGTAAGTTTGTTTTGCTTCAGTGTGTCCTCAAATAATGAAATAGAAATTTCAGCCACGAAGTTAGACAATAATGTGCAACTCCAGGAAAACTGAGGCCTACTGTGTAAATACCTATTGTGATTTTACATCTTCAACAATTATTCAAAGTGGTAATTTTCAGCATTTTTCACTTTTTTTGGTAGAGCTGTTTGGAGACTACTATACAAGGTCTGCAAGAACACATCAAAGCGGCAGATTTTCCTTGAGCAACTGAGCATGTACTCAAGTGGAAACTGCCCTCAGTGGCAAGTACACGGTACTAATTGGTTATGCGGCATATGACTGCAGAACAAAGGTGCCTAGTAGACTTTATTTCATGCATAAGTAGGATGACTGGTTGGCTTCTGCTCAGAGCAATTGGTGGTCTACCCCTTGTGCAAGGATCAGTGATGGCAGCACTGTGACCGAGTTTTAGGGTTACCAGACCACAGAAGAAAAAATATGGAACATTCGCAAAATTGGGTATAAATGTCTAACAAAATCAACTAAATTTTGCACTGCATACCACATAAATACGGAAATATTCCGGGAAATAAGGGACGTCTGGCAACCCTACCGAGTTTGCAAAAATAAATATTATGGTTTATTTTACCTTTTGTGATGTTATCTTTATAGTAAATAAAAAGTGTCATACAATGCAATTTTACCTGTATTAAGTGACCACCTGTGTTATGAGACCATTATGCCTTGGTATGTTGAGTGGCTGCTTAAGACAAGGTGGGAATGCATTTTCTGAAAAATTACCTTCCTCCCGTCGCAAGAAATAACTTGTTGAAAGGTAAAGATGTGCCATCTTGAAATTTGACGTCATGATCTTTTAAATTAACACTAACGACCTTCAAAAATAAATCGTACATTTCAATCAATACAGCAATATATCAGAATCAGAATCCGTTTAGAGACGAAATGTGTATGCCTATTCCAGTAGTGATAACCTTTTAGTCACACACCCAGCAATTAAAGGTGTTACTTCGTCAGTAGTGCCGGACCGCGAGTCATGGAGTCTTTTTTCTAATAAATGTGTCAAGAGGAAGACAGATGGTCTTTCTATCTAAAGGACTGTCTTTACTATTATTACTACGCAAATCAAAAGTTGAATTAAAATAGGAGTAGATACGCTACTGGGGATGATTGTCACATATGGATAGTAGAAACACTACAAGATTTGGCAGATTAACGAGCTTCCAAGTAACAAGCTACAAAATGGGCAGATTAATGAGCTTCCAAGTAACAACCTACAAGATTTGTAAAAGTGTATAACAAACCTCCTTCTCGCACAATAAGTCAATGTTGAATTGTTGAAGGAAGTCTCTTCCACGAAGGTAAACCTTTTCCGGTTCTATACTTAGCGCCTGCAACAGAAAGTTTCAATTATGGTAGAAAAAAATCACACTATTGCAGAAAAATAAGCAAATAGCTAACCTTCCAAATGTTCACCATGGAAGGCACACTATTACAAAGCTATGCGGCAAACGATTCTTAGCGTAGGATATTTTACAGATCAGAACTTTCTTGCATTTGAAGCTAAAGTACTAAGGTTTGGATCTGCTTGTTTCATTGTCCACGATCCACCATATGCAGTCCCAATGCATTTCGATATATAATATAAGTCCAAATTCATATAGTCTTCCAAAGGGTGCTTGTTATTTCATATGATTTTTAGGAGAGTGCTTCCGATTTCACAAGGTTTTCACATGGTTTCACACATTTTTTATTCCTAGTGACCTTGTAACTACCAAACACTTGTAATTGTCTGCAGCCTTTACATGCCTTACACAATCAGATGGTTTAATATTTGACTAAATGTATCATCTCACATCATACCATAACATAGGATATTGTACAAACAAAGAACCAAATCGTCAAATCATCACATCAATGTACAGTCAAACCTGTATTAGCGGTCACCTCTATAGAGCAGCCACCTGTGTATAAAGGCCACTCTTCAGAAACCCAAAAATGACACTTTCTATAGAAATCAACTTGGTCAGAAAGGCCACCTGTCTATTGAGGTCATTTTTCTCAAGTCCCAGAGGTGACCGTTATAGACAGGTTTCACTGTAATGATTTCCAATCAAGCACCTTGCTTAGTTTCGCACGATCATAAGGCGGATGTGGCTCCCTCGTACATATCACAACTTTTCCTAAACAATAGATAACAAACAAATCAATGAGAAAGGGTTTTGTACCTGAATTTCAGCAGACCTATGTCCTTCCTGTACGTCTTATGTCGGTGGAGTTCTGTAGAACTGGGTGACGTGTATGTCTGTTGTGTCAAAGGAAGTGTCAAGAGTTGCGGCGTCACTTTGTCATATGTGTTACGTGTTGGATTGTTCTATTGTCAACGTGTGTCAGTGGTAGCTTTTATAGTCATGCATTGTAATTATATAGTGTCGTGCTTTATGGAATGAAAATCAGTGTGCTCAAAGCTACACTTCCCACACTGAAAGTGAACAAGGGGCAGCGCAAATCACTGTGTCCTTAACCTCTAAGAAACAACATCTTATTGGGATCGTTTAACTTACAGTAAGAGGTCCGTACTCTATTCATTGGTATTCTGTATGTTCAGCTTGTAGTCCTTCCAACAATGCAGAGGCCTAAAAGTAATTAGTATTATTTACCTAGCCGTTGGAATGACCGTACTGGGATTCGATCCACGGTGACCCACATGCAAAAGTAGGCACTCTAACTTTAAACCATTAGATGACACAGGTAATCTATACCCACTTCAATTTGTTTGAATGAAAAAAAATTACAGTAGAGTATTAAGTGTTGTTATCAAAATATGATCTTGATATCGCATTTTTATTATTTACCACAGAAGCCTTCCTGTCGAAGCGTTTCAGCACACGTCAATGATGCAGGACCTGAAGATAAAAGTGATGATATAGTCAAACCTGTATTAGTGGCCATCTCTATAGAGCAGTCACCTGTGTATAAAGGCCACTCTTCACAACCCTAAAATGACACTTTCTATAGAAATCAACCTAGACAGAAAGGCCAACTGTCTATAAAGGTCATTTTCTTCAGGTCCCAAAGGTGACCATTATAGACAGGTTTCATGGTATGAAGAACGGAAACTGACGTTCAAACAGAAACAATGATCACCTCTGCATAACAGCAACCTGTCTATAGTGGTCACATAATTTCTTTGAAAAAGTCACATACCTATGAGACGGTCTGTTAAAAGGGGTCGCAATATATATGTTACTGTTGTATGTGCTATAATTAGGAGCTAGCCTCCATTCCATGTCTGTCTCGTTATGATATCTGTTTTATGTAAGTGCGTAGTAATGTTGATTCAGAGGTGTTATTACCGTCGTCATAATTTGTACAGTTACATTTGCATTGAAGTCTGTGTACAGTGAAACCTGTCTATAACGGTCACATTTGAGTCCTGAGGAAAATGACCTTTATCGACAGGTGGCTTTCTGTCCTGGTTGATTTCTATAGAAAGTGCAATTTTGGGGTTTTGAAGAGTGACCTATATACACAGGTGGCTGCTCTATAGAGGTGGCCGCTAATACAGGTGTGATTGCACTATGGGTTTAAATGCATTTTTGCGGCATGTGTCGTTGCTCTTAAAGTCTTTATTTGCACGACTGGTGCGATAAAATGCACCATGTAATTCTTTTTGGTCTCGATCAGAGAAATATGGCATTGATTGGAACACACAATTCACTCATTGCTAGTGGAGCAGATAGGTGTATTGTATTTCTAACGTGCAGTCAAATCCGGGTAAATAACACACTGCTAATGCAGTAAAAATGTGAGATATTACAAGAATTTGAATATTAAGCAAGACAAGCTAGGAGAACAAGGATGGCAAACATATGTCGGTGTAGTCTAGCGGCTAGTATGTGTAGCTGCCAGTCAGACATCCTGGTTAGACTCCCGGCCCAGCCAACACATAAATATACATGGCTTTAACTCCCAGTTTGAAGAAAGTGTCATATGGAATGGCCACCTTCAATTTGCTGCGCTTGCCTTGGCAAACCGTTGCACTCAAATGGTTTGAAAGGATTAATTTCAATCTCTTGGGAGCAGTAGGTGAGCTAAGAAACAATACGCAACAAACGGTGTCGATAGAAGCTGCATAGCAGCTCGTGGCAGCTAGTCAAGTATAAAAGACAAAAGCTGCAATATAGATCATACTCATACCTCCACCAACGATGACAATCGTTTCTTTTATTGAGACGACTTTACACATTGGCTTCACTCTCCTTGAAACTTTCAAATCCTGTCAATTCAAGACAGCGTAAAATCACATTCAAATCAACCTGTCTTTAGCAACCACCTGTCTTTAAAGACCACTGTATGTATGTGATGTCATAAGAAGTGTCAAGTGTTGTGGTGTCACAGTATCATATGTGTACGTGTTGGATTGTTCTGGTGTCAACGTGTGTCAGCAGTAGTTTTGTAAAGGTCATGCGTTGTAAATATATAGTATCGTGTTTTGCCGAATATTATTCAGTGTGCTCGAAGTTCTTGGCGAGGAGCCACTCGTAATGTTGTCGTCTCTGTCTCCCTCGCACCAAACCATCGACTTACAACCACCATCAATCATTCCTAGGATGATTGCTGAAGAAAGGTTAGACTGTACTTAACTACATATTATGCTAATTAAATAAAAAAATGTCAACAGGTAGGCCTACTAATAAGCTTAAGAATTCAATTCTTCTGGATATTAATTGTGATATAAAATAAAGTTCCATAGGCCTATCCGATTTGAAAAACAATTTATAATTTACAACAATTAGGTTAATTATTCTAATGTTGGGCCTAGGTCAATCGGTTTACCTCTTCACGTGCTTTCACAAAAATGTCTCCTTTCCTGACTTCCACCTACAAGACAACACAAATATTGTTCTGGATTTGGACAAGTACAACGCGACTTACGACACCGACCGTTCGTCAGCCCATTACGGTGATTGTAAAGTAGAATCGTATTGTTTATCATAGTGAATGTCGCCGTGTACGACGCCTAAAGGATATTTGTGGTAATGTTTCAGGATGTATAGTAATATTATATTTATAGGCAATTAATTGACGCCACGAATGTTATGAATGTATACCCGCTAATTAGATTTATTGTTTATGTGGCGACATAGCAACCGTAACATGTATAAAAGGGCTAGAGTAGCGGCTATGAACTAACAAAGGCACGTTTGGGACACTGCAAAGCCGTGGGTAAGCCACCGGTGTAAGTAACATAGCTTGTACTTCATTATTGTATATATCTTACGTTATTTACTAATTCTTACATGTTTATTTACCTTTTGTAATTGCATTCTATCGTGATGAAATATAACAGAATTCAATTGAAACCACGCTTTGCGGTTTGCCGTCGTCTCTCGAACAAGTATTGTTAGCTTATTAATGACACATAAAATTACAACCTATGACTTAAGTTACATAAGTTCTATATAACAAAATATATGTCTCTTGTGGACAAGCTTGGTCAGTTAGTTTTTAAAGTGACTAGTTACAGTTACAGTTATGTAATTAGAAAGAAAATGGTTACTTTCAAGAAGTTACTCATCCACTCATCCTCAGAAATAACTTACATACTAAAGCTGCTAGTTACTTGTCAAGAAGAATTAACTAGCTAAAGTTAATTTTGAAGCTAGTTTTTCAGAATTAAATATCAGAGAAAGTGTCGTAAGGGCCATTTTATGTTGATTGTTGTTCAGAATAGCAGATTAAACATGATTATTGCTCGCTATGAATCATGTTGCAGAAAAATCAAAACCTCGGCAGTAGAGTTGTTCGTGCCAGAGCCCTATACTATGAGACACAGTGTAGAATACAAGACAGACACAGTTGTTGATGCGAAAACGTACAGACGGCAAAGAGGATAATTACGAGATCATACAGCTACATATTCATAAAATCATTTGACTATACAATGACGACATTGAGTTCACGCCAACCATGCGTCAGCCGCTACATATGCTTGGTCCAATAAAATGAACGGTCTGATTATATGGCGGTTCAATTAAGTGGAGGCGACTGACTGACTGTACTAAACTATTACTTGGCAATGCAAAATAATGACTGAAATGTTCATGTATCGGCTCAGATATAGTCTAACGTATCAGCATACCGACTGCATAATGAGTGAATCTGATATAAAAAAGCACAATAATAGAGCGCTTTAACAAATTACTTGAAGTGTAATTATTCTGTTGAGTCACCTGATACACTGGCAGACTATCAACACCAGGAAAGTCTTCAATGTCTCCTGTTTTGGCATTGAAGCATGCGCCGTGCCATGGGCATCTTATGTGACCATTGTGAAGAACACCTTTGACCAGAGATGCACCGTAATGAGTGCATTTGTTTCCAAGGGCAGATATTTCTCCTCCGACATTAACAAGAAGCACTTTAGAAGAGCCGATTTCAACCTCCTTCATACTAGATACAGAAAAAACATGAAAACATATTTGGGTAAGATGATGAAGGCTTGAAAAGTTGAAAACTTAGGGTAGACTTACACCTTTGGTCTATTTCTGTGAATTTTGTAAATGTCAAAATTGTAAATGTTAATATATTTAACAAGGGTAGCCCAATAAGCCAGTGGCTTGTCTCGCTTGGGGCCCTCGACAATTAAAACCACCGAAGACAATGAATATCTGTGTCGGCTGGCCCAGGAGTCGAACCCGGTATGCCTGACTGGCAGCCACAGGTGCTAGCCTCTAGACCACATCAACCAATTTAATGAGCTTCAGTGTGCATATGGGCCGTTTCATACCATCACGCTTGGGATGCGTTCATTTAACTTTAGCATAATTATTCTATGTTTGCATAGTAATTCAATGGCTCCATTATTAGACCCTAAATTGCTCATAAATTGTTCATATTTTGCTCCTGCATGCTTGTCCTAACTAGAAACACTTCATTTAATAAAACCAGCCACTTTATTACACTAAAATAGAGCGGTCCTGATGTGGTTTATTAAGAGTGGTCTGTACGTAGGTCTATAAGCAAAATCGATAATGGATAAATCTAACAATTTCAAAGTAGGCTTACCTTCCCTCTTCCAGTTCGCTAACATTGCACACCTTCTGCTCAATCATGTTTTCCCTAAAAACCAAAAGAGAAAAAATGAATGAAAACAAAACGAAACAAGTTCTAGCTTTGCACTTCAACTACATGTGTGCTTGGAGGCAGCCAACTTCAGTGGGCCTACCCAGTTCAATAGTTTCAGTGCAAGTATCAAACTTGAAATTTGCTACGGAATTTTTAGGCTACAATTTGACTGGTTCTCTTTCTAAACAATGTCTGTACTTTCGACCATCAACAGAAGAACTGCGTAGACCTAGCGTCCATTTTCAACAATTTGCCCAGTCATGCCAAAAGTGTTCACAGCTTGGCAGACGCAAACCATGCTGAAAGCAAATCTAGCACAAAGCTGCATGAGACGTCTTGCTATCCAGCAGCAAGTGTAGGCCTAGGCCTGTCAATTTACATTGTCCTAATGCCAAATTATGAAAAGTCTATTAATCCACTTCATTAATATAATTATATCCCATGTCAAGACCTAGGTTTGCCTTGGATATCTGGCTAATCAACAATTTAGAAATCGACCTAGGTGACGGAGCATGGGGCG
>OFHS01000041.1:63502-79199 GCA_900245855.1 Calvadosia cruxmelitensis | reverse complement strand
ACTTTTACATTCATTTTGTAAATAGTCACCTTGTACTGAGTCCACTCTCCCAAGGGGGGCATGTAGTAGTATTAGATGCTGGTTCAATATCTCTTCTCTATCATCCTGCTATTTACAAATATATTCATTCTCATCTGTGCTCATCACGAGAACACACGACTCGTCGCTTGGCTTATGCTCATACAGAAGCCAAAATGTTTTTCCCAAGTTTTTCTTTCCGTCGTCTTAGTATAGCCAGTTTCCAACTTCTGTGTAGACCTTCGCAAGTTCAACTGTTCACCAGTCAAAACAAATAAACATTGACTATTTTGAGGAACTTTTGAGAAAAGGTTGCTGTTATGTGGAATTGGATTTTTCCCTAAGAAATTTAATCATGTCCAACTAACCCTGGGAGGGCAACAATGAAGGCTAGTTAGATATAATAGTTCTCTACAACGAGCTATCCTCATTGCGGTTGGCTTGTAAGTCGAGGCCAACGACATTCAATAGAGCTTCAGCACTCAGATTGCAGCTCACAAAGCCAAACGAAATTCAACAACAGAAAGATCTGACAACAAAGACGCGTGATCTGATCTTGTTGCCGTGGAATCGCCATGACTACCGCAGGTCTAAAGCAACAAAATCAATTGTATTTTGTAATTTGCTGTTTGGAAGAAGTAGTTCGTTACTCAAAAAAGTAATTACACTAATTACCAATCCATTACTTTCTAAGAAAAAGTAATTAATTACCAGTCAAAAACCAGCCGGGTTTGCCACTTCATTGATCGAAAAGGGAAGTCCATACGCACCATACCACATATGTGCCCCAGCAAACTGAAAGTAACTTGCACTTGTTATTGTGTGTGGATGATCTCGTTTTTAAAAGAAATGGTGATTTAAGTAAGTTTTCTAGTAAAGGAAGAGCAAGTCTATATATGATTTTGTGCACCCAGGAATGTTGTTGAAGTTTTATCTTATCTCTAAGACTCCAATGCTGGACATTTTTAGCTGCTTTAGCATATTGGAGACAGCAGTCCTAAAATGACAGCGGAGTATGGTCCTCACTTCCCTGTTCTGTAGTCTTTAGAGGCTACAAAAAGCAAGGTATGCTTCTTCCAGCTCCCCACACAATGGAACAATAGTCAAAATGTAGTACAATAATATTGTGTTTAATAAAATTTTGCGAAAATTTTCTAATTTTCATAATTTGTTAAAATATAGTCACGGGAAGCGCAACTTAATTAACGTGTCCACCATGTGCATTAGTGACCACAACAACTCCAAATGACTTTTCTGAAACTACAACTCGTTCTATCTAGAACAGCTAGGAAATTGTTACATTGCTATACTTTTTAATTCTTGTATATGTGATAGCTTAGATTCATCTATAAATAGTATATATTTAATTAAATGTTAAAAGTACATTGCATTTTTGCAACTCGTCCGTTAATGAGCAGCTATATTTGTTTTTCACCCAACAATCAGGAAATGGGTGCAAATGCCTCACCTGACAACTGCCGTGTTGTGCAAGAGAGCGACGTAATCTTTCTTGGCGTGAAACCATACATGCTGAAAGATATTCTAGATGAAATTAAAGTGGTCGTAACTGATAAGAAGCTCTTGGTTTCTGTTATTGCTGGAGCAACGCTGTGCTTCATGGAAGAGGTAGGCTGCCTGATCCCAATTCATTAGTCTACATACATGCATTCATGAATACTCACTTAGTTATTTATTTTAGAAACAGCTTAGTCGGCGTAGCGGCCAGTTATTTGAAATGCTAGCACATTTATTTCACATGGAAGTAATACTGATTCTCCGAGTGTTGACAAAACAAGACGAAATCACACAGCATCGTTGTTGTCCATTTCACACTACTGTAACTGCTTCTCGTTCTAGCATCAAGTATCGACACGCACATTTAGTAAAATGAGGCTACAGCAGTAATACAAGGCACACGCACACCTCACCCAGATTTCCAAATCTACATGACGTTAAAGACATGTGGTCCAGATAACAAAACTCTACAACAGTGATACGAGGCACGTGCATATAACACTTTGATTTGATGTTTGCCTTGATGCTTTACAGCCAATTTCATCTCTTCTGCAATGTTATTCTTCAAGTCTTGGCTAAGACTGTTCAGGCAAAGAGTCATTTAATTAAGTGGAAATATATTGAAATAAATCATTATATTTGAACTATTAATACCGGGAGTCAGAAGCTTCGAAACACATTACAGTGACACCTCCTCTGGGACCTGAGGGAAATGGCCTTTATAGACAGGTGGCCTTTCTATCCAGGTTGATTTCTATAGAAAGTGTCATTTTGAGGTACGGTATGAAGAGTGGTCTTTATATACAGGTGGCTGCTCTATAGAGGTGGCTGCTAATACAGGTTTGACTGTACACCTATGTAGAAATCTATAAGTCGATGTGCAGACTGGCTCTATCGACCTAGCGCAGTCCCAAACACAATGCATTCCAGCCTTAAAGTGCTACTGCCACCAAAATCGATATTTCACACGTGGATAGAGCTCGATTAGAAAATACGATTGGCAAAAATAATTTTTCAACTGAGACATCGAGAACCAGAGATATCGAGCTCTGAACATCGATGCAGGCAAGGCTAACCTATGCCATGTTTTGTGTCACCAGAAATCTTTCTGAGCATTCTCACATATACTCTTTCGTCTTTTCTATGATTATGAGCTGCAGATATTGTTCTTGGCTGTCAATAGTGTCCGTTTTAGCTCCAATCCTAATGCCTGAAATCATCCGTATCCCAACATGCATTGGGACTGAGCCAGATCAATTAAGTTTGTTATATTTTGCATTTTTGTAGAATCTCCCCAAAGGATCCAGGGTCATCCGATCGATACCAAACACCCCAGCTGCTGTCCAGTCTGGCGTTATTGTGTACACACGTGGAAAAAACTGCTGCAAATCTGATTCAGAGCTCATACAAGCATTGTTAGAAACCACTGGTGAGTGAGCAACACACATTAGGAGTTAGAAACCAAATATTTGTTTGTTTGTTTGTTTGTTTGTTTGTTTCTTTGTTTGTTTGAATATTGCAATTGCAGTGAAACCTGTCTATAATGGTCACCTTTGGGACCTGAGGAAAATAGTCTTTATGTACAGGTGACCTTTCTGTCCAGGTTGATTTCTATAGAATGTGTCATTTCTGGGTTATGAAAAGTGGCCTTTATACACAGGTGGCTGCTCTATAGAGGTGACCGCTAGTACAGGATTGACTGTACAACTTAATTTCATTGGACTGAGATGTATCATTAGTATAACATGTTTCAAAATTTTGTAATTTGATTGGGTATAGAATGACTATGGTGGAAACCCATTGGTTAATATATGACTTGCTGTATTCGTTGCTTAATCTGTCCTTTGTGTTAATTTGATCACTTTTTATCTGTTTCTTTGTAGGCTATGCCAAAGAGGTTCCTGAGTCTCAGATTGACGCTGTTTCTTGTGTTGCTGGGAGTGCCGTAGCCTTCTACTTTGCAATCATCGATGCCGCTGCAGATGGTGGTGTTAAGATTGGGCTTCAGAGGCAGATGGCTATTGAAATGGCAGCTCGTACTATGATTGGTGCTGGAAAGATGGTACTGGAGACGGGACGACACCCATGCGCGGTGAGTTAGTTGACATTTCAGAATCAATCAGCCGTAAAAAAAATACAATGTGTACCATCAATAAAGTTTGCTCAATTAATGAACCAGGTCATGGTGTTGGTTTGCTGCTCCTTTGCTGGGGGCGCGGGGGGTCATTTCTCTGCCCCCTGTTCTTCTCGTCGAACATTCCATTTCGTATCCTTCTTCTTCATTGAATTTGCCATTAATGCTGTCTTGTAAGTTGAGCAGATGGGCACTTGACGATCGGCTTATGCAATCTCTCTTTTAAGTTTTAACCAGAATTTATAGACGTCAAAAAGTATTGATCTGTTCATTACTAATGAAGAGGGAATGGTGATGTCCATCCGGTTTTACAGATCACCAAAAGAAAATTGTTGCTTGTCAAATCAATCCTGTGCTATTAATCACCTCAAGAGAACAAAATGCCTGTAGCTGTGAAGCCCACCGGTCTATGAAGTCTATCCAGACAGTAAATAACAGTTGTATACAGACCCCAGGTGCCGACCACTGTGCGATTAGAAACTCAATCGGCCGTTCATCCATATCAGCCAGTCATCCTTCAAGGCTCGCTTTGTGCTTTGACAATTGTAAGAGGGATCAGCTCTGACGATCGATTTAAACAAGTGGCCACTGTGGAAAGTATTTCAATAAAATTTTTTGAAATGAGAATTACAGTAAAACTACATGTTCTTGGTGCAAACATCAGTGTTGCATGAAACTGAGTTGTCATATGTTATATCTTGGTGGCTTACTTACTGTACATCGAGGCTGCGGCAGTTTGCAAACAACTGCGCCAAATGGAGGGCAGCAGTGGAGAGCCTAACAGCGAACGACACATACAGTTTTATCAATAAATCTGCTGGTTTCGCTATTGTTTTGCCTACCTAGTTTATCTTCAGATTTGCTGTGTGTTTTTAAGGTTTATTTAGACTTGTGTAATTTATAGCACCGCCCTTCGTCACTCTGCAGAACGTGTTTCCGCTGGTAACGGCGCTGATAGTTCTACAGTTCTCAGCAGAATACCCCCAAAAATGACGAGCGACTGAAAAACTCGAGCTAAGATCCGATTGTGTGATTTATTAAAACAACAATCAAAGACTAAACAATTCGACAGCGCAAATCCGCATAATTATCATAACTCACAACTCACAAGCCAAATTCGACCCGATACATGAACAGTCCACGGGAACTATTAGCACAGCAGAAGCAGTGACATAATTAGAATAATTAATGCAGCAGATAATTATTCATACGTCACAGAGTGAATAATTGTCTCTGTTACGACATTAATTTGATATGTTGCTTCTGTTTCTTGCATTAAAGTACCCATTTATAGTAACATTAGGCCTGCAAGTATTATTTAGTTATTAATAATGGCGCCGGCCTCTCTCGATTATTATGTGATCAAGAGTTGGTAATATATTTCTTGCATTTAACTATAGCTGAAAGACGACGTGTGCTCGCCAGGAGGATCGACAATCGTTGGTATTGGACAATTGGAAGCATCAGGTGTGCGAGGGGCCGTGATCAAAGCCATCGACGCAACTCTCAATCAAGTCAAAAGCATGGCACCGAAATGAGACCTTTTGTCTATAGCCACTGTCACGTGTCTCCTTGTACTTTCACGCGAATTGAGATGACGTAATATGGATAATATTTATTCGTGAATTACTTGAATGAGTCTTCTTGTGTCTCGTACATTTCAAAATGCTGCCACATGTATAGACTGTAGCTTCAATATCTTGGATGCCATGCAGCTGAGGCCTTTCTGTAGAGATTAAAAATAATATTTACAAGGAAATACTTAAATAAGTTAACTTATGTTTAAATGTCTAATTACGCTAGATTTTAATCGACAAAAACAGATGAGAAAGATTTGCGTGGTTTTAAACAGAGATTAAATATAATAACCCAGAGAGGAAATTCAACCAACAATTTAGAGACTCCTACTCTTTCGCATTATCAACTGACAATAGATCTATTTTTAGTTTTTAGATAAGCCTAATTATAATTCAAGATAATTAAAGGTTTCAATGAATAATTTATTGTACAGTCAACATATTATTTGAAATGAAATAAACAGAATTGCTGAAATGGATAATGTTTCTGAAGGATCGACTCCATATGTCCCTGACACTTGCAGCATTACAGCACTTGAATTTTTCAGCCATGGTGTTTGTTTATAATGATCAGATCAGATGAGCCTTGATTCGTCCTTTGGAGATATCGGCAGGCCACCCTGTGAGTCGTACTTTTACTATATATAGCAGTCAGTCAAGAGGAAAATCTTATGATCTTTCAACACAGTATTCGATAAATTAAGAGACTAGCCATAAACCAAAGAAAGAAAGAAACTTCATTTTATGCTTCCAGAGAAGAAAACAAATATCTCCAAGCAGTACACTTTACTTATTTCCTCGGTGTATTTTAAACTTACAATAAGTCGACATTTTTCCTGATTTGCTTGCCACATAAATTTGAAGCTGAAAGTCTTTTTTACAATCCGATAATCTACAGGTATCAGCTTCTTTCACGCATCGTAAGCAACCAACAAAGGTTTATCTTGCCGCAGACAGCTAAGAGTATGAGAAAACAAAACTGTTTGTGCAAACTGTTCTATAAGAACACTGAGGTATAAGCCGAACGCCGTGAAAGCCATTATATACGTGGAAACAGCCAGACAGAATGATTGTAAGTTATAGAAGTTATTAGAGAGGGCAGACAGGGCGACTACACTCGCTATCAACAGAAAGTAAAATATGAATGCATTGATTGATAGGAGTGTCTTTATTTCAACAATTATCGGAACAAAAATATCACAAGAGTAGAAGGCCCATGCATGTGCGCTCACACTATTCGGAATATGAACCCTTATTTGGAAATGTCTAGCAATTAAAGTTTTTCTCTGAAGACAAGCTCATTTGTTGCGTTGACTATACAACTTGCGGCAGATCGTCCCACGATCTAGCAACACCATTGAAGACGAGATCAGGTCTAATATTCAATCCAGAGGGGTAATGCTACAAGCATTCTTGGCACCCTAAGTGCCGGGGAAAACTTGTATGAAATTTTTAATTTGTAAATAATATAGTTTAATTTAATTTTAGTAATATTGTATATTTTAGCATTTAAATTTATTAGGCAGATCGTGACTGCGATTTTATTGTATTGTAGACTCATTTTTATAATTGTTGAACTGCTTGTGAATTGATTTGAGAATAAAAATATTTAGATATTTTGAGTCACTAGGTAAATAATACCGCTTGTCATGCCCACGTGTGGCAAGCCACAATTGTGCTATGTTTCTTGGTAAATTGATTGTTAGTTGATCTGTCACAGCTATGAAAAATGTAATTAAGTCATTTATGCGTCGGCGCTGCTGAAGGGAGTCAAGGTCTAAAATCAACATTCTGCTGTTGTAGCTTTCGTCTTCCTGTCCTTGAAAGCACCTAGCAAATACTAATTGCCAAATACCCTTCTTCCACCATGGTGAAACTCCGTTGTACTCGCTAGAGTTGGTAAATGTCCTTTTGTAAGTAGGGATTAAAAACAGCAATGGCGTATTCCAGAGCGGGTCTTTGTTACATTTTTACAAGCTGTTACAAGATGTTGTGGATCAGATAACTGAAATGATCGTAAACATTAAAATGTAGTTGCAAATGGCACTTGCTTCCTAACTGGTCATTCTTCATCATATAAACGACGATTTTACTAACGTGGCGTCGTCTCGAAGACTTAATTGTGATGCAGCTCTATCAATCGACGTTGTGCTTGCTGCAGATCGTTTTTAGGCTAGAAATACAGCAGATCCAAGTTAGCTTTCACGAAAGAATCTTTAACGTGAAAAATGAGCTACCAAGAATCAGGCATCATCATTCATCATCATTGTGACGCTCTCGCGGGGTGGCGTAAGACCATGCCCGGGGCGTTATTGTGATGCCAGAATGTTTGCCTTAGGTGGCCTCCCTGCCTGAATGGCTCAGTTGCTGGTCCGGCTCTAACTATTCTTGCCAACGGAGTATCTGGTCGTCTGCTACTATGACCGAGGAATCAGGCAGCTGTGTTCAAAATAGGCGGGTCTGTCCGGCGAGTGTGTTTGGTGGTCAGTGTCAAGGTTTTGGAGTCGATCTGTCCGATCCACGACAGTTTGTATATTGCTTCATACCAGACATCCTCCATTGTTCGCGCCGCTCAGCCTCGTCTTACTCCATCATTTTCTATGTTTTTGACTTGGAGCTATGTGTCAGCAACGCCTCAACATCTGTGCTCTGGCGTGGTCAAATGTATTGATAGGCTTTATGCTTGCTTGATTTCGTTTCGACACACGTGCGCAGTATAGTACAATGTTATTGGTGAAGATCAATTTGCTGACAATATCGGAGGTTATTCTGCTGTTTAGAAGTCAAAGCAATCCATCAAAAGGCAGATCTCCACGTGTCGCTTCATATTCCAGCGCACAGGCAATCGCATGGATTGATTGATGCAACAAGCAAGGCGGGTCCTTGCAAAATCATTACACTAGACACGACAGCAAATCACGCTTGATTAGTGATCACGCGCACTGACTTAATTGGTATCTCAAAGCCGGCCCGTTGAAGGTGTGTTCGCAGAATTGTTCCATGTTGTGGTATTGACCGTATTGTTGGTATATTTTTGATCCGAGTGCGTCTATATACCTGGTTGGGGCTGTGGCTTGCGACCATGCGTTAGTTTCGTCCTTGTTCTGCCCCTCCGATCATCATCATCATCATCATCATCATCATCATCATCATCATCATCATCATCATCATCATCATCATCATCATTCATTCATTCATTCATTTCCATTATCGTCGCCTTTCGCATGCATGGTCGCTTGCCAACGGCCGTCTATATACTGTTCGTTGCTTTGTGTGATCTCTTTCAGTTATTTTTCTCTAACCCATTAAGGCTACATGGTCATGCACGATAAGAATGACTTCAGATTTGTTATTTGCGAACGTCGCGGCTCCTTCTGCCAATCACTCCATCACTTGGCTTGTTTTGTTTGAGATGCCTTTCTATAGATTGAATTCTGCTCGGGGTCAGTTGGTAATGGAACTGCTCTCCTGACCTGTCTTCTATTCATTTTCGTCGGTTCAATCATCAGATTCGTCTGTTCGGTAACAGTTCGCAGCTGGAACACAGTCACTGCACGGACTTCCATAAAAGACCATAATCTGCTTTAGTTAAGCTCAATGAGTCTGATAGTTCAGTTCTAAAAACATAGAGAAACTATGGGTCAGGTTGATCAGTTGCTTATCGCTTGGCTTGGCCTGTGTGTTTGTGTGGTCTATAGCTGCTATAGTATGTGTCATGACTGCCAATCAGACGTACAGGGTTCGAATCCCGTCCCGGCCGATACATAAATTCGTTATGTCTTCTCTCTTCTGTGGTTTTAATTGTCGAGGGCCCAAAGGGAGACAAGCCATAGTCTTATTGGCTTGTAGGCTACCTTCATTAAACAAAGTGACATTTGCATTTACACTTACATGTTATCCTTGTCGCCGCGTATTCTATATACACGCATGATCCAAATCCTATTGTTGTTGTTGCTGTTGTTGTTGTTGCTATTGTTGTAGTTTTAGCCGTCCCGACTTGTGTGTTTTTTTGTCGTTATACGTCGTCCTGTTGAGGTAGTAAGTCAAGAAAAGCTACCATCTCTGTCGGATTCTCCCAGAGGTCGATGACTTTGAGATTTGTTAGCTTTGTAGATTTCTCGACTTACTCCAATAGTCGGACATGTCGTAGTCTGTATTACTGAATCTTAGGAGAAGCTGATGAGAAGGGGGTATATATGCAAATATATGTATATAACGTTGCCGCAAAATCTCGAGACTGTTTAACAGGAATGAAGGACGATTCTTCCTTTGATCTTCTCTGTGATCTTCTCAGTTATCCTCATTGTGGTTTACTTGGAATGTGACCAAAAAGGCAAGCCAGGAATATTGACGAAAGGCACTTTCTAAGAACTGTCCCTCGTTCTTGAAACATAGGCATATTGCTTCGATGCAGTCCACTTGAAAAAAGTGCCCCTTCATTCTAATATACCTCGATGACTCTGAAAGAGCGTTGTTGATACTGAAATACAATCAAACTAACGTACTGACTCAGTACTACTGAGACTGTATCATATTATGAACAAATCTGCTGTGTTCTGGCTGTAATACGAACCCATCTGACTTGCATGGTAGTGTGGTCGTATCAGCTTTCCGTTCGCCAACAAGCATAATTGTCTGTTCTTAGCCACACTTTGCTACCGCGAAACGGCAATATCTAATTTCAGCAATAGAAAATAGCATATTAGATAATTATATCCAATTTATTCACAGACAAAATACTTTTTTACATGCATGGGATGACTTCACAATTCCGAAATACAAAAGAGGTTTTATAGATACACTAATGTTATAATCAGTCAAGCTCATTATACATCATTAGTAAAGCTATATATAATGGCTACCTCGAAAGACTGGTTCCAACTCGCTTGATATCGATAGGCAGAGCATTCCGTAGTTTGACAACCACAGCGTGGAAGGAACGAAGATGCAGGGCTTTGCGTAGAGGCTTTGGATGGTGGATGATCTTGTACGTCGGTCTTTTGAGGTAGGAAAACGGTTCTAGAATGAATACAAAGACGTAAGAAAACAACTTTTCTTGAGCATTTATGATACAGTAGAACGAGAGACGACAATCAGTTTTTACAGCTTCCAAAACTAGAGTATACTCATAATTGTTGCTTGTTCGTTGGCATTTCCAGTTTCAAAATGCACCACAGCGCTTACACGACGATTTTCTCACGAATTTATGGCTGAGTATCATTTTGAAATAGATTCAAATGACAAAATATAAAATGAAGGAAGCGATAACATCAATGAGCTATTTTGACCAGGTCGTGACTCCTTGGTTTCTTATAATTCTCAACATTTTGACCTGCCAAGTGCAAAATTTTACAAATCGAGTGGAGTCTCAGAGGCAGTGCTGTTCCAGGGCATCCGCACAGGAAATGTTGCCGATGGCTACCAAAGTAATGGGGTTGACAGCAAAGGTAATCTTGGCCGTCACTTTAATGGAAGAATTGAACTTTGTCCCAGTTGCGGCATAGTCGTTGCTGTGCAAGACACGCCTTGAAAAGAACGTAAGATCGGTTATAGCGCGTGCGCAGAATGTTTCACGGAGCATCATCGTTTTTCCGGAATTGGTTTCTGCAAATATTTGCTGCTAACAAAGAAGACAATCGTTGCCCTATCTGCAAAACATCCTTGCTCAGTTGCTTGCTGTTGTTTTGCTCCCCGTTGCAGATTCGACTTCACGCCATAATCTGGTCTGTCGTTGCTAGGAAGTAGCTACAGTGCAGCAGTGGTATGTCGACAATCAAAGACAGAGAATAATTCGTATAATATTCTGTCGCTTGCTTTTCTGTCCAATGCGTTTGTTTGTTTTTCACTAAGGACGACTTTGCCTTGGTTTGACCGCTTAGTCCAACTCCCCACTCTGGCTGTTACGTTATGATTTCTTGAAATATTTTCTAGTTATTTATTTCTCCTGTCTGTGACTATAGTCGTTGACCTTTGATGTTTCCATTGCCTTCCTCAGGATACACGATGGACAAGCTCCTGACCAAGGAAGACGAGGCTGCATACGAAAGAGACGTCGCCGTTGCCAATGACAACAGCAGTCACGATTTGCGCTTCGGCATTCGAGGCTGGCGTCCTGATTGTTTGCAGAGATTCAACGATCCAAAATGGTTTCTCATCTGCTTATCTGTATTCTCCTTGTGTCAAGGTTAGGACTCTCCAAACAGTTACCCCTTTGGTTGGACCCGTTTATAATTATTACTAGCTTGTCCGGGCTGCTAAGCTGCTTCGGCCAGCTTCGTATGTTGCGCAATGTTACTCAGCTCAGACGCAGATCGCTAGTGACTGAAGTCGATCCGTTTGAATCATTCCAGCAGAACGGATTGACATGGTGTAGCGTACCACAGCCTCTTTCTGTTGCTCGTTAGCCTCTTATATTGACCTAGCTGCTTCCGGCTGCTCCCAAGAGGTTGGAAAATCCATAACTTGTAAATGAGTAGCAGGTGCCAGGTTTCAAACAGATGTACAAACCGACATACAGATGATGTTTGTGAATTATAGTTGTATCAGACGATATGGAAGAGATGAAAGTAACTCGTTGTTCACTGAGCTTATCGTAATCTAGATAGAAAAGCATTTTAAGTAACAGAAATCGAAGTCAACCGCCATTATACTTGAGGAGAGACGCCGGCGGAATTGCGAGCAGAGGCAGAGGTTATGACCCCGTCAAATTACCAAATATACTGTACAATAGTACTGTACTCACAAAATAACACATCGCCGTATAACAAACATATGGCAGCACCCCTCCAGTCCCGTCCAGGAGCCCCAAGAGCCCCCAGGGCCCCCAGAGCGGAGTGGGCGATTGCTATCAAATATTCAGTTCCTATCGATTGTCGCTTGACTTTTCTTCCGCGGCCTCTTTTACAGCCATCGTTATCAGTGGATTCGTAATAGCCTCTATTTCAACCATCGAGAGGGAGTTTGGTTTCTCCAGTCGGCAATCGGGCATCATATTGGCTGCCAACGACTTATCCGGTCTTCTTTCAGTTCCGATGATCAGTTTCTTCTGTTCGTCCAAGAGGCCAAAGTGGATTGCATGCGGTTCGCTCTTCTGTGGTATATATGTGTGCTGTTTCTGGTTTTAAGGCCATCTGCGTTCACCGACGATCGTATCTTAGCTCCAATACTTGCTTTGCTTTTCCAGGTATAGGCGCATTGTTGTTTACGCTGCCCAAACTGATCGTGGGCGCCTACGAGCCAACCATTGTCAATGGTGGAGTGTCATCATTGGCTGTCTGCGTTCCTCGTGTCAATATCACGACAAGTGGAGCTCTGCAAGCCATTTGTGGTTCGAAGGCATTCAATGTCGAGTCCATCTCTCTGATGGTCTTCATCATGGCTCAGATTGTGATGGGCATTGGTGCAGCGCCTCTTTACTCTCTTGGACCAGCCTATATCGACGAGAATGTCGATCCGAAATTATCGCCTATCTACCTTGGAATCTGGTGGGCTACGACCTTCCTTGGCCCAGGACTTGGTCTTGTTTTGGGTGGGTCATTTCTTCGTATCTACGTCGACATCAAGCAAGTATGCTGCTGTTGTGTACAGATAATAACTTGTTTCGACCGATGGTTCAATTCCTGCTTTGACCTTTCTCTTTCTCTTGTTTTTGCCTTCATTAAGCCGGTCGGATCTAATTTGTCTATTCGTGACCCTCAGTGGTTGGGCGCCTGGTGGCTGAGCTTCTTCTCATTAGCTTGGATCATTCTGTTAAATGCTGCAGTTTTGTTATGCTACCCAACCAAGATAAACAGGTCTCGACGAAAGAGGGACGAGGCCATCAGAAATGGTCACCTACCAAACGAGGACAAAGACATCAAGATGACGCTACGAGGTATGGGACGAGCCACTCTCAGTCTACTTCAGAACAAGACATTCATCTTTGCCGTTCTGGCATTAACTGTTCGTACGATGTACGGAGTTGGGTTCGGATCTTTCTTTGCGAAATTGATCATCATCAAATTCGGACTAGGCGCAGACAAGGCTGGTATGGTGCTTGGTGTCGTTCTCATTCCTGCAATGACAAGTGAGTCCTTAAGTTGGTTATTTGGCACCTATTGTCTGTAGAACCGTCGCCATACTTCTAATCCTTGCTTTAGCTCGAAGCATGTTGAGGTATCTCTTGTGTTTTCGTTCTTACGTGTTGCCGATGATACTTGCAGACGCACGATGCATATTCTTTGTTGCCAGTTGGCGTCATGTTTGGAGCGTACGTTATGAAGAGGATTCAGCTGCGATCTTCTGCCCGCTGGGCGTCGGCTATCTGCCTCGGATGCAGCGTGTTCAGCTGCTTAACCTCACCACTATTCATGATACCTGGATGCAATGAGTCAAGTATAGCCGGTGTGAAGCAACCCTACAACAACAGGTATATCGTCCTCGATGATAATGATGATGATGATGATAGTAGATATATTTCAAGACATATAAACGGAGAAATACAACATTCAGTGGATATCTAAAAGCGAGATACATGTCGTCCTCTGTCTGTCTGTCTGTCTGTCTGTCTGTCTGTCTGTCTGTCTGTCTGTCTGTCTGTCTGTCTTGCCCAGTTTGTTTCTCCGCGTATGTTCTCATGGTGTTACCGTGTTGATTGATGACCGATGGTCTCTTTCTTCCGTCCTGCAGCTCGCTTGTCATGGGCAACCTTCGTGCCGCGTGCAATAATGGCTGTGGATGTAGTAGGGCAGCCTTCCTGCCCTTGTGTGGCTCAGACGGAGTCACTTACTACTCACCTTGCTACGCCGGCTGCTCTGGCGTCATTAGCAAAACAGTACGTCATTCTGATCGTGACATGGATAGGTGACATGGATAGGTGACATTGAGATGCGAATGATGTCTCACAGATGGACAAATTCTTTGCTTTGTGCTTTTAGATTTTCACGAATTGCACTTGTATCGGTTCGGCTTCCTCGATGGTCAGCGGCAACGGGACCGCTGTATCTACAATCAGAACAGCATCAAGAAGAGGCATGGGTACTGCTCAGGTGGGATTCTGCGACCGGAAATGCAGGAACCTGGTATTGTTCCTGGCTCTGTCGGTGGTTATGATTGTGGCTTCGTTTTTCTCTGGCACTCCACACAACATGATCATCTTGAGGTATACTCCCACTGAGTATTGGATGGCGTTTAAGTTACCTTGTTACCATGACAGCACAGTGACATTGTACTCATCCATTGCCATCTGATAGGTCTGTGCCTGCCAATCAACGCGCTTACGCACTAGGCCTCCAGTTCTTCTTCATGCGCGGTCTGAGCTTCATCCCGGGTCCATTGATAGCTGGATCTATCATCGATGGCGCCTGTAAATTGTGGGGTGTCAGTAGATGCGGAAGGCGAACCAACTGTTATGATTACAAAACTGACACATTGTCGTCATCAATCGCCATCTTTGCAGCCTCGACTTCAGGTAAGTACTGCCTCGTTTTCATGCAAACAGTGATTCATTTGCGAGACTGTTGATTTACTGATTGGTCACTTTCTTATGTTGTCGCTGTAGTGGGTGGCATGGTATTGTACTTCATCTCGTGGTACTTTTCGAAGCATATTGATCTTGCCAGCCCCGACGAGAATACTGCTGGCTTCGACACGACTTGCAACGCCGAATGTGAGCGCTCCAAGTACGACAATGCCAACACAGCTCTGTGAACGGACGACCCGAATGGGCGCAAGCATGGATTACGAATCAACTGGCTTTGCGTTTGATGTATGGCCTGTTGACATGGCCATATTTCAAATATAACTGCACGCCATGTTTATTCTCGTTCACCGTTTAAAAGTTAGTACTTTAAGACATAAGTGTTTCTGTTGCCATGTATAAACAATTTCTAAGTGATTTTATAATTCTGAACTAGAAATACTGTAGTTGAAACCAGTAGCGTTTATCTTTTGTAATTTCCCATTTTGCACGGGCGGTGGGGCGATGATGATGTTGATGACTTCATTACATGCACTCGAGACTGACCTCCTGATTGATGAAGTAACCTCGATTACGTTCGCGTTTGAGTGCTGCACTGTGGCTGATTCAAAATGAATGACTGAGACTGCATTCACAACTACGAAATCTAGTGAATATAATTCTGTATAAACGGATATTTTTTTGAATGGATAATCCACTTTATTTCGAAAACAACGCTGCATTCTAACGACAATTCCAGTATTATGAATCTACAGTACAATAGATTCGAAGTCATATTCTGCATAACAAATTTAAATGCTAAAAATTACAATATTACCTAAAACGGATTGCTGAGTGATCAGAACTGCTTCGTGTTCTCCCTGCTTAGTTCAAGTGTACTACAGTCATATCTCAATCTATATGGCGGAGTTGACGACTTCAGCAATTTAAGCTGACAGCTATACAATAACTGAAACCTACACTTCACTTGTACACTTGGCTAAAACCTAATCATGA
>OFHS01000041.1:52050-63346 GCA_900245855.1 Calvadosia cruxmelitensis | reverse complement strand
GGTTGGTTGGTTGGTTGGTTGGTTGTTTGATTGATTGATTGATTGATTGATTGATTGATTGATTGATTGATTGATTGATTGATTGATTGATTGATTGATTGATCGATTGATTGATTGATTGATTGACTATGAATTTTAATGGNATGAATTTTAATGGCTTCAACAATTACATTTACAATCTAAAAATGGGCAAGCAACACCCACTGGTCAAGGTCCGTAACAAGCTGACAGCGTTTCCCTCTCGTTTCTAGCAAATGTAGGCGCAACTGACCCTCGTTCCGTTTTACACCGGTTGAACAGTATTTCATGGCCACCATTTTCGACCGCTAGTTTAACCTGCTGTTGTTGGTTCGATCGATCTGATCTGGTCTGAGGCCGCCCTCCGTTTGCCTGCCTACAAAACATGCGCCTCATCAAATATTTATAAGAGGGCGACTGAATCCTTGAATCTCAAACGAAGTGGAGACGGTGTGTGTTTTGCCCTGATTTTATCATCGCTTGGGAGTATGCCAGGGTGAATTCTGTCTGAGAAAATGTATTTGGGACGCCACGTTGCCCCACTTCTTCTCAGTAAACGATAATGGATCCTTGACCCGGCATGGAATCAGCACGGCTGCAGTTTACACGACCGACCGAGGCAACAGCTCATCCTGGCCACCACCGCTCAAGGGAGATCATAACCGAATTAAACAAGGCAAGCCATTATTCACCGGCAAGGAACGATGAGTTCCATCAGTCTCGTGTACCGTTGTCTCCTATCGGGTCATCAGTATGGCGAGCCTCATGCGAGAAAGCGACCATCGCTCAACAGTCGACAGGATTAACGAGGTAACTCCAAAGATCATCTCGTTAACAACCAGTTAAATATTTAATATGGTGAGTGTGTGTGTGAATGGAAAAGAGCCAACCGTATCAACACGATCGAGTTCAACAATGCCGTCTTGAAACTGTTAATGCCTTAGCCTTTTCCTTCGCAAGCAAAACTGTCGCACGATACATGTAGCAACTTATATGACGTTTTATAGGCACATTAATTAGCTGAGGAAGTCTTTTTAATGTTGCTTATAATTTATGTTAATGAGATGCAACTGAGTAGCTACTAGTTACTTGCAATTCCAGCTTGGAACAATGTAGGATTATTTTAAAGATTTCTAAATTGAGAAATTGAATTTTGAAAGATATATTTATTACTCCTCTCAAGCTTGCAATCGTTTCGAAAAAGTCATCCCTCCGATTAAGACTATGGTTTATTAGTCTTAGACACAGTTGCCTTTGTATAGACTCAGCTGTTGCTCTGTGCGCTGCAGAGTCTCGTTATGGATGACCATGATATATGATAGAGAGACCAAGAAAGTCATGTGTCAGTTCGAAACTTGCGATTTGTCAGCAGCCCATTGAAACTGCACATGGGCTACGTCGATATATTACCGATTGAAACTGCGTCTTGCACGTGGGTTATATTTTATCATATTTATACTTCTTACTTTATGCAGAGCTCAGCTTAAAAGCACCTCACGATGATGCTGACCATCTGCCTAAATATTTTGAAAATAATAAGATAATATAATAATAATAATAATAATAATAATAAGTTTAGCGGCAAAAACTGATTATTCAGACTACATTCCTTGAGTTAGGTTTTTCAATAGCTGAATTATTCAATGCATCCAAATGATTATTGATAATCGTAGGACAGCCTGTAATGTCCTGAGTGGATGGAGATTTTTCTGATCGAGGGTTCAGGGGATTGACTGCATTGTGTTCTATCGTTGTTTGATTACAGTTTTGCTGATCTGTACGAAAGAGCCGTGACAAATGTCCTCAATATCCGACCTGCGTTGTTATGCCATGAAATCAGCAGCAGCTCATTACTTACCATAGGGCCATCTTCCAGAGCAACTGATGATGGTGTCAACCCAGTGCGCGGCAACAACCCACATGCTAATAACTTAGTTCCCCGCCCGTCGACATCTAATGGCCAATCAAATACAGCAAACTTTCAAGATATGCGATGCGATAGTAGCAGAGAAGCCTCGTTACGCACAAAGTACACCGCCTCTTTAATCCCTCGTCCCGTCGAACAAGTGACAAAATTGGGAAGAATCGGCACTAGCCGGAGTGATCCTTCGCTGGCGGCATTACCCTCATGGGAGCGAGTAAGGAGAGCATTGGACGCAGATTCTGCACGATTGTCGGATCAGGTCCGCTTCAGCAATGACGAAGATCGAAACGGACGTGCTCGTTCGGCTAGTCCAGTCTGCAATACAGCAAACGAGAGAACCAACAGAATTGGATCGATTGTAAATTCGCCAGGTTCTGAAGAAGACAGCCGGTCGTCTGGAGCCATTACGAAGAAGAGACTATCAACAAACGAGGATACCAGTGTCATTCCAGCAGGCGACCCTACAGCAATGACAACGGCTCGAACCGGCATAACTGGATACAAGCTGCGGGCGAGAGGAGGCAACGGGAGTAATTCAAGCAAGACAGGGTCACGAAAGCATTCCAAAGTAAAACACAGGCATCGTCGTATGATATTACGAACATTTAATCCATCGAATCCGCAGGAATGCTTTCTCTCTCACGTTGGCTTGCTCAAGCGCCACGCCCTCGTACCATTCAACAAGGAGATTGCAAATTAGAACTGATTGAAACCACGTCTTTTAACTGAAGAGGTTTATAGAATACAGTGCTGAGTAAACCACTGCCGTGTGTGTGTGTGTGTGTTTGTTTGCCTTCTGCTGTTGTTTTCTTCAAGGTGCAAATGTCAATTATGGTGACTTAGCAATGAGTATATCCGCCATGCACGGTTCCAATTGATTTCGGCATATAAGTGAGTCGACCTCTACCACAGGTGAAGATGCCATCATCATTAAAACGAAAAGTAGCTTCATAGTCCGCAACTTCGTCGCTAAAGTTACGACCCTTTCCGCGACCATAGCATTCTGCTAGTTCTGAAGATGCCAGGAAAATGCTTTTTATATGAAACGCAATCAGCCGCACTCTTGTCAATGATGGTCAATTTCGAGGATTGTTCTTGGCTGTCAAAGTTGTAGATTTCAACTCAAGCTCACGTGCCAGAAAACAATTACATCCCGAAATGCAATAGGTCTGCGCTTCGTCAATGGACCAAGCACAGTCCCAGTGCATGACGGGATACATTTGTTTTAGGCACGTTGCTTTGAGTTGAAATCTACAACTTTGACAGCCAAGAATAATCCTTGAAATTGACCATCATTGAAAAGAGTACGACTGATTGCGTTTCAAATAAAGCATTTTCCTGGCGCCTTCACCCGTGGCAGAGGTCAACTCATTTATATACCGAAATGCATATTGGCACTGCGCATGGCGAATTGGTAGGCTGCAGTAAATTTATCAAAATCTTGCGGTGTCTGTAGTTTCACATGGACCACTTTGAGTGTACCTCCTGTAGAGAAGTACCGGCTAAAAATCACCCGGTTTAGATGGAAAGCCAGAAAAGGAGACATGTGCGTCCCAACGATCCACCCAAATCTCCAAGTGTTCACCGCGGTCAATGTCCCAAATGAAGACTCTTCTGCAAGCGAAAGCAAACGGTTTAGGCAGTCCGCAGGCACAACAGCGTAAGCATTGTCGATGGCCATCGTAATTTTAAGCATGTTAGTTACACAATGGGGGAAATTACAAGGGAGAACTCTCGTCATGCCCTCAGCTGTAGCCTTCTGTATTGTAGCTTTGCTATCATGGATGAGACCACATTTCAAACGAACTGCTCAGTTACCTTTAGTCCGGGCCTTTAGTCGTAAATTCGTAGATTTGCCTTTTTACCCATTTCTGCTTAGCAGTACAATGTTGCTTCGTTGATGCGTTCATTTGACCTCTTACGGCAAATGCACGGTTGTATTATTATCATTATGAGACGACATCAATCATGTTCCTCTTGACGAACTTTGTGACAGAATAACGGAAGACTCTCCCTGAAATTGCAGATGGCGTCGCGTCAGTTCCTGAATACACCTATCCTTATTGAGTAGTTTAACCTTATGTAACCCCCCTAAGCGCAAAAATAATTTTGCGCGGCATCCTTTGCTCTTAACCGAAATTGTGCATAGCCGAAATTGACGAAAACAAAGGAGTTTAAACAAGATGAAAAAATGAAAAATCAACGCATTTTCCCCCACAGCATAGACTCTCGGGTTGCCATAGCAACCGTGAGTCAAAAACAATAGGTACATGCAAAGCAAGATAGAATATCAACATTAATGGCAAACACGATGCTAGAAGCTCTTACCCGAAGTGCGCTTATCAGGAATTGAGAGTTTGTACGTTATAAAATCGGTACACAGCAAGTTGTTTGCAGATAAACTGGTTTTGCGATTATCCGAGTTGCGATTAAACGGGTTATACTGTACCACGCATGCCATCGCGAGTTTGACTCTCGAGCTTTGTATCAACTGTTGTTGCAGCGTTTCTATCAGAAATCAGCAATCGGACAATCAGCGAAACGATCTAAAATGGCTGAAAATGTCCAAACAATGCATCATTGAAGTACTGTAGTCCCAGCTAAAGGGATTTGACCCTGATCACGTTGCCGGCTCCACTCTTTGCTTGGCGAATTTCCCGAAGGACGAACGTCACGCGAGGCTGTTGGATGGCTGAAACATGGGCTGAACTCGCTCTTAGTCGCCAACAACCATGTTCTCGTATGTTGTTTTACAAAGGTCACGCAATAATCTTAATTTGAATATTTTTATTATTGTTTGTCAAAGCATGAAGCATTGAATTAAATGGATTTTCGGCCACACATCTTCAAGAACTTTTGGAAATATTGAGTACTGTATAATTGAAGGACATCATGTCTGCAGTGATATTTTTCCAGCATTCAAATGGATCCTTTCGGTGCTTAATCAGCCGGAACATGACGTTGACAGATCTTTTACAAATGAACACATGGACATTTGAAAGACCACTTGTTCAAAAGAACTTTCTCGATTATGAAGTCCCTGTCATTTGAACCAGTAAACTGCTGAGCTGGCTTAATTGCGATTAAATTGTCTCCTTATTGTAAACATTAACGACGTAATTTAAAGTGATATTGCTTGCAAGAGCGTTACTCGTTACACACCAGGTTTTCTGCTACAGAATATTGATATTGTAAAGCTTGTCGTATATGAAGAAATTCGATAATATCCCCCAAGACTGCACACGTTCATACAACCACCCGTATCGTTCACACTGCCAATCGCGGTTGCGTGCTTGATTCCTTCGCAATGCTAATCACACAAAGTATTGCCATGATGGCGGATGCTGATGAGGACGAATCTGATGCTTCAACCTCAACTACGCGCTCAGGACACGCTATTACAGGTCGTTCAAGTAATAAGAAATCACTATGGAAAAAGTATGGCAAAGAACTGTTAAGAAACACTCAGAAACATAAACGATTACTGAAAGTAGTGTTTGTATTTCCGAGCAAACAACACCCGAGAAATGCTCGCGATGCTCTTGACGAGGTCTGCAACCAGAATGGGGCCGAGCTGCAAACCATTTGCTTTGAGCGATTGGATTTTGGGGAACTATCTGTCATTGACACGTTCTATACTGCTGATGTTGCCGTTGTTGATCTATCAACGCGTGTTCAGCAGGCATCTCTATTTTACCATCTCGGAGTGCGCGAGAGTTTTGGCTTGAAGGAAAACATCATTATTGTTAACGACATCAATAGTGACAACACTGCGTACTTGCGGGTAAGTTCAACCAATCTACGACATATCTTGCTAGTATGAGCGCTTTATTTAGTAAAGAAGAACGCGAGACAGCATCCAGAAGGGTAGGCTACCGCTGTTAGTGGGTTTTGTTGTCCGTTATCCGCTGCTACCCGCTACAACAACCAGAAGCCTTTACCACGATTTCAAAACTAACAATTAATTAGCCGCAGTATGGAATTTAATTGCTTTTGAAAGGGTTTGAAGTAACCGTTGTAATCCTTGCTTATTGATACGAGATTTATTGTCATTTTATGATTTTACAAGATGTTGACGTACTGCACATATGTCGATTGTCCTTTATTGGCTTATAAGCAGCTGGACCAATAATCCGGAGGTGTGGAATATGAGGAGAAAGCATCTCAGTAGAAGGCCTAGTTCATGCAAACGGTGTCTACTAGGAGTGAAGGCATTTTGGAGGACCTCCCAAGATCCTTGACTGATTTATTGGATATTGAGAGCCGAGAGGGCAAAAGAGAGACACATAGGCCTACACTCGCGCTTCAAGTTGCACTTTAAACCTCATAAAGATAATACAGTCAAACATGTATTAGCGACCACCTCTATAGAGCAGCCACCTGTGTATAATGCCAAGACATTGCAAAAGAAGACAACATTTTTGATTATCAGTGTCATCAAACTTTGTTTCAGAAGGTTGCAGGCCTGAAAGGTTGACCCAGTATATCATGACTTGCCTCTACTGTGTACGGTCACCAACCACACAGGAAAAATATGGAACATGTGCAAAACCGGGCAGAAATGTCTAACAAAATCAACTAAATTTGGCACTGTATAGCAAATAACTACGGAATGATTCTGGGAAATAAGGGACGTCTGGCAACCCTACTCGATCATAGGGCCCTATATTTGTTCAAAACAATTCTTTGAAGCAATTCAGACAGTGTTTTCATGTCAATTTTCTTGAAGGATTTAAGCGTACATATGCAATTGATTCTATTAAGTGGTGAAATTGCTCCAAGCAGGATGTTATTGTCGATGTTGTTTCCATGGCATTGACTGCTATTACGTTCCTCATTTGCCTTAGGGTTCAGGCTCCTGCTCTGTGTTCATCTCTTACAAAATTGAGAAAAACGGTCGCTGTGCTGTCACAAATTATTTATCATCAGAATCAGCGGAAGATTCTTGTCCTCGATGGATTCAGGATGCCTTCCGTGTGTCACTCAACAGCGTACAATGCACTGCCAAGAAACAAGCAAAAGAAATATTCCTTCGAGACCTGAGAGTTGCTCGATACAAGCTGAAAGGACAGGAATTAAAAAAGGTTTGTTCATTGTGGTCTGAGCAAATTTACCAGCTGTTTTACCTCTGTCACTGTCTTGAAAGAGCACAATTGTCAGTGTGAGTGTAATCATGTTGTTCGTTCGTTCGTTAGCCTTGTCCCAAACTCATCTTCTTGTTATGTGTACATACCGACCGGCAGCCCGAGGAACGCCGCGGCCTCCCTGGAGTTCTCCCATAAGTCCAGTGGTCCAAGATCAGTAGGATTCTGCACGCAATCGCCAATCGAATAAATGTATAATATTTGCAATGTGCTTCAGTCGAAAACCATGCTGATATGTCAGGCCCTTGTGCCACGCAACACCACAGTTAATCGTGTTGTCTAGCGGATAATGAAGTGATATGCGAGGTATGCTTTAGGTTACGGTTTATTTTCATTTTAAAAAGTCTATATTTGTGTAAAAAGGATCATGGGGTAGTATTCCTACATTTAAGGTAGATAGAAGCTATAACATTCCCCTAGTTTAGACTTGGTGTTAGGAAAAATTTGGCTCATTGAAGTCATCTCCCTCTACAACAGAACTGAACCATAGAAATCAAAACCCTCCAAGGAAGAAATGTTTTTAATACGTTTATTCCACTTTTTTACTTGATTAACAATTATGTTAAGCCTTCAAAGATTTTCATTATTTTGGTAAGATTTACAAATTACGTTATTTTGATAATTTTTTTATTGTTGCATAAATCACATTTTACTTTAGTATCTGTAATCAGCACTCGACTGAAAACCACATATTTGCCAACTGTATAAAAATGAATATGACATTACAGTACGCTATACCATATACAGTCAAACCTGTATTAGTAGCCACATATATAGAGCAGCCACCTTTGTATAAAGGCCATTCTTCATAACCCCAAAATGACACTTTCTATAGATATCAACCTGGACAGAAAGGCTACACATGTCTATAAAGGTCATTTTCCTCAGATCCCAAAGGTGGCCATTATAGACAAGTTTCACTCACGAGCAGGGAATTCTGCTGTTCAAACGCTCATGTATCACGCCATGGTCTTGTCTTACGTGTTGCTATTGCGATTGATCAGGAATTGGATAGAATGAAGCGCATGCTGGATGACCCTGCACTCTTCTCGGCTGACGTCATTGTTAATTTGCTACTGTCGTACAGAGAGATTCAGGTAAATATAAGATCTTACGAGTTGTTCTTGTCAAGCACACAGTAACAGAGTGTATGATATTGGGTACTTCAAATTCTTTCTGTTGGTGTTGTTTTTTGTGGATGTTTTTGACTGGCAAGCACAGGAGAAAAACTTTCACTAGCATGCAGCCTAAAAACAATAACAAATACAATAGTGGTTGTTGTTGTTGTTGTTGTTGTTGTTGTTGTTGTTGTTGTTGTTGTTGTTATTTTATGATTTTATTTTTGATTTGATATATTTGCATGATAAATACCATGACAGGCAGATATAGGATAGAAATCAACTATCACTTATGTACAGCCTAATAGTTAATTAACAGCGTTTAATTTACAAAAGTTTGACAAATCTACAGGGTTTAATTTTAATTTTAATTTGATTTTTGTTTTTGTTGTTGCTGTCGGTGGTGGTGCCCGATATCCTGTTGCCTCAATGTTATGAGTTTGCAAATTTGGGAATTTCGATACTTCAGTTGATTGTGAACGGAAATGGTATTGTGCCGTAGCTGTTAATTACAGTACACTTGATATTAGATAAAATCAACAACCGTTGTTGTCATAGGACTATGAGTCGATGGTCAGTCTCGTGGAGGAACTGCCAAGTCACCACAAGGACACACACAACATGGTTATTCAGCAGCATTATGCCTTTGCAATGAACAGGTGAGCTGCTAGAGTGCTAATCCAGTCTGTTAGCTGTTTATTTGTTGTGACATTTGATGAGCTGTCACACAGATGAGTGATTTTGTCATATCATTTCACAGGAGAAATAAAGAAGGGGACAAGGATAAAGCATTGAAAGTGTTGACGACTGTAAGTGTTTGTTTGTCATCATCTTTAGCTATGCTCACTGACGTTTTAGTAGATCAAGTCTTTAATCGCTATAGATTATGGTTTTGCTTTACGTCTGAACTCCTGCTCTCTCCAATAAGCCAGTTCACGATTTTTCACGTGCATGTCCAGAAGTGGTGGCCTGGTACCTAGGGGGAAAAAACCTGGAAAACTTGTCTTCGAATAGTTATGTTTTGACCGCACGTTATTTCGACGTCGCTGCTCCTGCGGGTATTTCAGGATATTCCATGCCTCTCAGCAAAATAGAATTTACACTGACGCAAAGAATACACATCAAGGTACGTCGAATAATGCGCGGTCAAAACACAACTAATCGAAGACAAGTTTTCCAGGTTTTTTCCCCCCTAGGTACCAGGCCACCACTTCTGGGCATGCACGTGAAAAACCGTGAACTGGCTTATTGAGATAATTGATGTCTGACAATTTTATGTTATTTTAGTTGCTTACTGAGCCCGAGAATCATGTTCCAGACGTGTTTGGGCTTTGCGGTCGTATCTACAAGGATAAATTTGTCCAGTCAGACTACACTGACACTGTCAGCAGGGACCAAGCAGTGATCTGGTGAGTGATTTGGCTGACGCTGCTGGATGCCACGTTGGATGTTGTGCAATGTTGTTTACTTTGTTCGTTGCCATTGTGTGTGTTTCTATAATCCTGTCTTTGTACCATCAGGTATCGCAAGGCTTTTGAGACTCAACCCAATGAGTATGCTGGCGTCAATCTTGCAACACTACTTGTTGCTAGCGGTTGCACATTCCACGACTCGGATGAACTGCAGCGTGTCTGTAAGTAACCTGACAATGGACGGTCGTTCTGACGTGTTTGGCAATTCACTACCCGATGTGCTTGTATTGGCTTTGGTGCAGGAGAGACCACTTACAAGTGTCCAATGGTTGATAACTGGGAGATACCTGATCAGAATAGCTGCTGCCTTGGCTCGGAAAGTTGTACAGAGTGCAACCTTGGAGTGTATCACTATGATTTCTTAACCACAAATTGTGATAATAAGCGAATTGTGATAATATAATAAGAGGGTACAAATAGTTGATTTTGACAGAGCTTGGTTCTCAGATTGAAATGATGTTAAACGTGTTGTGATGTTAACTGAAATGATATTAATGGGTTAGTAATACGTTGTTACTAGGATCACTGGTTACAGACATTCCAGTGTTCATCGAATCATCAAAAACTAAACTGTAGACAGCAGACTCATTCCCGTTTGTCCACTTGTGAATGCATGAAACTCTTCATGAGCTTGATGAACATGTACACTGCACAGTGCACAAGTTAACCTATTATGCAGTGCTATTTTGGTTAAACTTTATTGATTTTAGATTTTCATACATTGACTCTGATACACTTTAATATATCGATATGTCTGTACCGATACATATTATATTCATATCTGCTCCCAAAATGAGGGAATCTGTACTATTTGTGTATATATTGTTGTACTTCTGACAGGCATGACGCTGAACACGTTGGTCGGTCGCAAGGGATGCCTGACGTTGATCGAGGACTACTGGATCCTGGCCACATTTTTTGTCGTCAGTGTTTTAGCTGAAAACTGGTCACGAGCGTGCACAGCTGCAGAATGCATGTACAGACAGAAGCCGCCATCATGGTTGGTAGTGATATTGGATGAAAATTCATGGACCGGGACTAAAGCGTAGTCTGGGACTAAACGCTTAGCTTGGACTAAATTACTAAAATCTGTATTTTAGACTTGATATTTAGTCCTGGACTATGCTTTAGTCCCGGTCTATGAATAGAGGCTCCTTGTCAATGATGACTTAGACTTGGTTCTTTGTTTTATGATTTGACGTGCTTCTTTTTCAAGGTATTTGAAATCGACTCTGCTTGACATTGAGATGATAAGTTACACCAGGCGTCAAAGCAACGAAGATACTTTCACCACGTCACCCGTAAGACAGACAACTTGTCAAATATTGGACATAATTATTACACTGGTGCGCTCTTCTCATCATGACATTCTTGTTTGATTAATTATTAATGACATCTGTCTTAGGCGTTCGAATTTTGGATGGACTTCTTGACAGAAATCATGCAAGACAATGTGACAGACGTTCGATTCCCGGTATGACATCACAACATTGGATGGATGCTACTAAAATACTGCTGGGTGCAGTTGTTGATTGGAATATAGATTGATTGATTGATTGATTGATTGATTGATTGATTGATAGTTAGAAAGATCGATTGATAGATCGATAAATTGACCAA
>OFHS01000041.1:40878-51949 GCA_900245855.1 Calvadosia cruxmelitensis | reverse complement strand
ATTGATTGATTGATTGATTGATAGTTAGAAAGATCGATTGATAGATCGATAAATTGACCAATAGATTGATTGGATGGTTGATTGATTGACAGTTAGGAATATTGATTGAAGATTGATAAATTGAGTGATAGATTGATTGGTTGATTGATTCATTGATTGTTTGATGGATTGACAGCTAGAATGATTGAGTATGTGTCTTTATTCGAACAAATAGTTGAACAAACAGAATACACCAATAGTGGTCACATAGAGTGCACTTATACTAAACGGAAAGACCCTTTAGGGCCCAATTACAAATTAATACATTTTAAAGGGTGCTTAAGAATAGATATACTTTTGCTGTCCATTACTTCTTGCAGAAGAGTGTTCCAGACTCTTATAGTACGATTTAAGAAAAAATAGTGTTTTGTATTAGACTTAGCAGCAGACAGCTGGAGCCTTTGGCTATGTCCACGTGTGTGTGTATATTTTATTTCAATTCGTAGCCAATATGAGCAGCGTTGCTCGTTTACATTGGGACGAATAATACAGAACAAACAAACACGTGTGACAGACGGATTAACTATCAAGCTGTCGCAAAGGTTCATGAAGGCTATGCCAGTTAGAAAGATTGATTGTCAGCTTGATAAACTGACTGATAGATTGATTGATTGATTAATTGATTGATTTGTTGCTTTCTTGAATGATTGACTGATTGTTGTTGTTGATTTGATTTGATTTGATATATTTGCATGATAAATATCATGACAGGCAGATACAGGATAGAAATTAACTATCACTTATGTACAGCCTAAAAAGGTTAATTAACAACATTTCAATTTACAAAATTTTGTTGTTGTTGTTGTTGTTGTTATTGTTGTTGCTTGATTGACAGGTGCTCGTGCAAGACCCTGGCAGTGTTCTCATACCAAGCTATATCGTGATCAACGAAACCAGCCGGAAGGAAAACGGCGAGGTATGTTTGCACGAAGTGACAGTTGTTGACCAACCCGATTACGTCATATCCTGCACATTGCTATTGATCTTTGTTTTTGTTGATTTGATTCAGGCCATCCGATTATGGCATGTCGAGAAGCCAAAAGGCTCACGGGTAAGTTACCCATTGGTCGAGCATGAGTTGACCCACGTGGTCTCTCGTGTTGCTGCTGTTGCTTTGATTTTGGTTTACTTTCTCAATCATGAATTAATTGATTTTGACATGCAGTTGCAAAGAATTAGTTTCAGTCGGAAATGTTTATACAGCCTCGGCCATTTGGCACGTATAGTTTGTATTAAGAGGCATATTTGTATTGTTTGTTGTTATTGTTGCTGATGTCGTGGTTGCGTTTCTTATTTCAGAAGATCAGTGAATGGGTCTTCCATTGCGATGAGATTCGTGGTGTGATGTAAGTCGGTAGCTTCGTTGCTTCTCTTTGCGCACGCAACGCGTGCGTTGACTGTCTTTCGATGTCTCTGCCACTTGATTGGCTAGCAGCGTCTGTCAGTGTCGCTACCGATCACGACAGCAAGGTGTTCCCATAGCAACGGCAGTCAGATCTTGTTGTGCTCGATTGGCGTCCGTGTAAAGTTATTCTTAGGTCTGTTGTAGTTGTAACAATATTTAAACTCATACTTTGTAAATGGTCTCCCAAGTAAACAAACTTTTAGCTTGCGGGATGACCATGATCACATTAATTTTCTATCTTGTAATTTTGACAGCAACTCTTTTTTTTGTTCAATTATTATGATCAAAATAAAATATCTATCTATTTCCTTCCAGTCCTTACCGCCGGGATGAACGATCCTTGTTCCTCTACGTACTCCACAACTCAGACGACTTTCAGTTGTTCTTCAGTACGACGCAACACCGTCACAGGTACTGTATACGCACATTCTAGAACATTCCGAATGCTGCGAGGTGCTGCTGTTTGACCTCCAACTTTATCGATTTTCAGGTTCTACGAGCTAGTGTCTGTTGTATCTGATAACTGCGCCTGTTGGGACGAAGCTGACAACGAAGACGATGACGAAGATGAAGAAGAATTTGATGTAAGCTGTCGCCCATGATGCTTCGTGCACCTACACTTGGGCGGCTGTTTGTAACTGCCCGTAATCTTCTGGAGCTTTATTCATGGACTGGGACTAAAGCGTAGTCCCAAACTAAATATCTAATCTGCACTAAGTTGCTAAAATCTGTATATGGGAATTGAGAGTTAGTCCTGCACTATGCTTTAGTCCCTGTCCATGAATATGGCTCCTGGTCTGGACTAAGTTGCTAACATCTATAAATGGGACTTTAGATTTAATCCCGCACTACGCTTTAGTCCCGGTCCATGGATAAAAGACCCCTGTTGTTTTTGTTTTGCGTAGAGGTTTGAGTACGAATACGACGAGCACGGTAATCGAATTATGCTCGGTCGCGGCACCTATGGGATGGTCTATGCTGGACGTGACGTCACCACTCAGGTGCGTGTTGCCATCAAGGAAGTCCCGGAGGTCGATCAAAGGTAAGGGGGGAGTGGATTCTGTCCGTAGTCATCTCTCTCGCTTTGTAGCGCCTTAACACTTGTGTTGCCTCGTTTTCAGTCTGGTCCAGCCTCTGCACGAGGAAATTGCCCTTCATCGCCAGTTCAGCCATAGGAATATCGTGCAGTATCTTGGCTCGAAGAGCGAGAAGGGCCTGTGCATCATCTTTATGGAGCAAGTGCCTGGAGGTAGGCCCAAACCCCTCTATTGTTAAATCAACTGCACTCAACTCCATTAAACCTCTATTCCAGGTGCATTGTTTGATTGCGACTGACCTCGTTTTGATGTGAACCATTATGGCTGCAGATGTCGAAACCATTATAAATTGATTGCACTGGATAGTCTGACTGTCTCCACGAACTTTGATCTTGTTAGCTCATGTGTTCGCCCACTTCAGATCTAATACGTTTCTGTCTTGGCATGTTTCAGGCAGCTTGGCGTCTTTGATCCGCTCCAAATGGGGTCCGCTGTACAACAACGAGAGCTCGATCGCATTCTACACGCGACAAATCCTGGAAGGCGTCAAATACCTGGTACGGGATGTGAAGTACTCTGAGACCTGTCCATAGGGCTCGACAGTACAGTATGCGTCCATGCGGACAAATGTTCGTTGTGTACAGGTTTATTTTTATTTGCCGCTGGTCGTTATATGTACTAAGTACTATTAGATGTTCTCTTGTACTATGTGGCTTTAGCGCAATCCAGAACATTATGGTAGTCTCAGCTATGTCTGTTGATGTTCATTGGACTCAAAGTCTCCGTTCAATTCTGCCATAGATGCTTACTTGATTGCTTGATTGATTGCTTGTTGTTGTTGTTGCTGCAGCATGCCCAGAAGATTGTACATCGAGACATCAAAGGTCAGTGACTTTCGCGTTGCGTCATCGCTGTGATTTTTGTTTATCGTCTTTGTGTCGCCGCTTGGCTTACGCTCCGTCGTGACAATCATCGTTGTAGTTTGTCATCTGTCGTTGTTGTTTTGCAGGTGACAATGTGCTGGTGAACACTTACAGCGGTGTGTGTAAACTGTCAGACTTCGGGACTTCCAAGCGACTGGCTGGCATCAACCCTTGCACCAAGACATTTGCAGGTTAGTCGCCACAGCATCCGACGAAGTGTTCGAACAATATTTTGTATGGCCAGATCTGACGTATCGCTCGATTGGTCCGACAGGCACAATGCAGTTCATGGCACCGGAAGTGATCGACCATGGCCAACGTGGCTACGGACCGCCGGTAAGGCGTTATCCAATCGGTTTGCGTCATACTACCTTCTCTCGGCTCTTTTGTCTGTTGCCATTGAGGTTATTTTCCTTTATCTTAGGCTGATATTTGGTCTGTCGGCTGTACCGTGGTTGAGATGGCAACGGGCAAGCCGCCCTTTTTTGAGGTTTGCTAAACAATGTTAGAGTCTGTTCAGTCATTTTACAATCAAGTCCTATTGATGCTCATCATCATCATCATTTATTCTAAAAAATGCTACTAATTATGATGTTGTTTTGATGTCAGCTTGAGCCTTCCGCTGCCGTCTTCAAAGTTGGCATGTTCAAGAGTCACCCGGACATACCCGCTGCACTCTCTGAAGAGGCAAAAGACTTCCTTGAACGGTAGGAAGGAGCATCTGATGCCGTTACATTCCTTGTTTCTAGACTGGGTCACTCTTGGCACTGCCGTGCAATCCTGATGCTATGTTGTGTTTCTCTACAGGTGTTTTGATCCTGATCCACTGACGAGGGCGTCGGCCGATGAGCTCCTGAGCCATGCCTTTGTCTCGAAGTGAGTATTCTAGTAGTCTCTATCCCATGTTTATTTCATCATTCTATACCACATGCCATTTCGCTGCCTGGGACATCGCTCAGTTTGCAAAGGAGATGCAGCTATACTGTCTGTTTTGCTTTCCGTTTCTAGAAAGAATAAGAAGAGAAAGGACGATAAGCAGCGCTCAAAGCCAGTGGTCGATCGGGTCGTGTCAGGTAATGAAACAGCCTCGAGTTCTCACCGCCATTGCTGCTAACGTAATGGCGTTGCTGCGTGACTGACTGTGCTGTTGTTGTTTGGTTTTGCTGCAGAACCAGCCTATATACCACAGTACAAAGCGGACAGTGAGCTGCACTTCGATCCAGCCCTCTCCCACAGAGGCAACGACGAGTAAGTACTCAACAGCGCTATTGCGCATGTACATTAAGGCGTCAATTATCAAATGACGCATTCCAGTGTAGACTCAATCGGCGACTGCAGAGAGCCGAATCACTGCAAAGGCCTTCTGATGGAAGAAGTGTAACAATGGGTGACGGAGAAAGCTAATAAAGCGACCATCGGAAGTATATCTGTAAAGGAAAACCAACTAAGCGGATTTTAATTGACCATTTTCACAAGCTATAAATTTGGAAAAAGCAAGTGCATTATGGGGAAGGTTGATGTCTCTGATTTGGAAATATGGAGAAAGCTGGATTTGATACTGATGCAGATTTCTTCACGCTGTGCTACTTTCCTTAAAAAAATATAATTCCCGTTGATATTAAGGGTCAGAAACCAAGTCTCTTTGCTACTTCAAGCTAGCAACTTGCCCTACAATGCACCGATCTGTTCCATAATGATAGCTCGTGAAAAAGCATATTGTTCATTTGCTGCCTTCCGATCTCGTAACTATATTGATGCAGCCTCGATCTGTTGTGATTCTCGTGCCGACAGGCTAGAGGCTGTGGCCGCCGGTTTGATGGAATGGAAACAAGAGATGGATGTCACTCGCGCCATGACCGTGCCTAACAAGATGCAGCGGTAAGACCGTCGGCTTTGTTGCTCTAAAATGCCAACTTAGAATGGCATGTAAATGACCCTGTTTCACTTTCTACTTTGCGGAATGACAGGAATTCGCTTAACACGAGCAGCACAGGTTCGGATTCCACGGACGGATTATTTGCGAGTCATTCGTCCAGCAAAGATGCCTTCGCGCTCATCAAACAACAAACGGAGAGGCGGAACCTTCTCGTGGAGATTCTGCAGAACAACCCAAAGCAGGTACGCCATTGTGTTTATTGTCAGACGGTCTGCAAAAATAGAGTTTGAAACAGACGAAATAACATCCTTTAAAAGGGAATTTCGTACTATCGTCTATAGGTAAAGGGGTCATAGTTTCACGAGGGTAACCCGTTAAGCCAATGGCTTGTCTGTTTTCTTTGGGCCCTCGACAATTAAACCACAAAAGACACAACCAGTATACGTGTTGATTGGGCGCCGGGGCAGTCGAACCCTGGACACCTGATTGGCAACTCGCACTTCCTAACCGCTAAAAATACATCAGCTCATTTGCAGAACGAGTGTTGCAAGTAAATGTTTACAACGATATAAATTGGCTTTGATTTCTTTGAGTAGCTACCTAGCAATCTGCGGTCTTGCAAGAGGAACAGTTTGTTTAAATACACAACCGTCACACGTTATGTTCTTTGATACAACAATCCGTCAGGTTAATATAAAACACCGTGACTGAATGTTGGAATAATTATGTTTGTGCTTCCTTCTGCTCCGAAGAAGAGATGAAGAGATGGCCAATGATGCATTGTGTTAGCCTCAGTTCTTTGTCTCGGACCAGGCGAGACAGCGAATACAATGATAAACGACGCTTAAGCAAATGCAAAGCGCCCGCGGTAACTACGTCATCAGGAAGAAAGTTCCATATTGGAATTGTACGATAGCAGAATGAGTTTAATACAGAATTATTTACAGGAATGGATTGTTGTTGTTGTTGTTGTTGTTGTTGTTATTGTTGTTATTGTTGTTGTTGTTGTTGAGTTTGTTTTGGCTTTGTTGCGTTGTCTAGATTTGCTCCCTCTGGTTCGATCGGCTCCAACAACTCAGCAATGTCACCCTTCTAGTAATGGTACGTCTTACGAAATGGCATGAAACAGGCAGACACTCAGACAGACAGACAGACAGACAGACAAACCGTGCTTCTGAAATCTCACGTATCCCGACATGCATTGGGACTGACCTTGATCAATTGTTTGAGGGTTGAAAGGTCTTGCTTTTATCATGTGACGGCGCCGTAATTAAACTTCCGTTAATGATGTCATACCAGAGGCCCTTTTGAGCGGAATAAATACCATGTCCTGTAGTCTGACATCATTAACAGAATTTCATGCTCTAGTTTCAATGCAATGCTAATGAGACACCATAAATTACTACGCAAATATTTCAAGGCCATCTAGTCTCGTTGATTTCTTATATTAATTCGAGGCCGCTGTGACGGTGAAACGAGGTTTGCTACATAGGTCTTCGCTAGGTCTTGCAGCCTCATCAATCAAGCATTAAAGTCGTGATAAATCTTGTACAGTCACACCTGTCTTAAGCGACCACCCAAACGGTCGATGAATAGCGGACTCCACATCAATCAGTCGCATGTAAGACATTCTGCTGTGTTCTTCATGCTTCGAGGTGAAAGGTTACTTTCTTGATTGATTTAATCACGTGTCGCTTGTTTCAGACTGACGTCGATCGTCTCTTGTTGTGGCTTAAGGAATATGTGGAAGACAAGAGTGTCAGCGGCGCAAGGCATCTCGGTAAGCCAATGTTCGTCATCCCACGCCATTGTGCTACTGCGCCATCTTTGATCGTCCATCATAGTTGTGCCTCTCTTTGCACCTGGTGTAGATCCCATCGTATCGAGGCACAATAATATTGGCAAGATATTGAGTGAGATCCAGTTGGCCATTCATCTCTTTCAAGAATCGGTGAGTTGGATGCGATTATGTGGCTCACGCTGGGTTGATGATCGTGACCAATGCAGTCAGTCTCGTTTCCGATGCCAGAGATTTTGTCAACTAACAGAGGCTCAGAGGCTGACGAATTTGGCGGGAAATCTTCAAAGTTCAAACCCAGTTTTGTGTTAAGCTTGGTTCAAACACATCAACAACATCCAGGTAGGGCAAAGAGGGAATTCCAAGTGTCCCTTGTTTGTAAACCAGAAGTCTCAAGATGATGGCAAATCAGCCGGAAAATGTAGAGTCATGATTGATATGAATGTTTTACAAGAGTTTGAAGCCAACACATCCAGGAGATGACGCCGGATGTTCTGATGAAAATTAGACAATGAACAATCAGGAATCACAGTAATTGTGTTGACCAAGTTTCAGAAATTCATGCAACGTCACAGGAAACGTGCAAATGACGAATAGCGTTTTTATGTGTCAGTTACATCGCGAGATGTGGCTTAAGAAAATTCAAAGTTACAATCCAATCGTCATTTTGTTATTTGAAGTAGGCCTGCAGTTCTTCACTTTTTTTCCATTCGGAACATGATTTACACCCAATGACAGCGTTTAGCACTGGACTTTTTGCCTTTAGCATTTCAAATAGCGCATAGCTTTGTTTGCCAGAATTGCCACTTTAATGATTTTCTGGGATTATTCGCTAGAACCAAGGTATACTGACATTTGACCATGAGTTGCCTTATTTTTAAAACTGTGAATAAATCAAGCAATCAAAATCAGTAAGAATAAGAAAATGTTTACAAACAAATCGCAAAGCAGACAGCCTCTCTTTGTTGCCAAAATCTCAGTACCGAAAGCGAGACCGACTAAGTTGACCACGATCTCTTCCTCTCGTCGCGCTGCCTATTCTCATTTGTGGTTGCCTTGGTAACGCTCCCGCGTTCTTCCTTCCGTCCACCAGGTCATTGAATTCATTCGCACAAAGATGAAGGTGCTGCCTCATTGGGTGTTCGCCTTCGAAAATATCATCAAGACGGCTGTGATGCGTGCGCTGGCAGACCTATCCCACGGTGCGTTTGTCGTCATAGACGCGTGACTCGCCGCGACAGGCGCCGTCCACGACATCTTCGTGTCAAACCCTCGCTGTTCATGTGTCTTTTGCAGAGATGCGCAGTGGTTCGGACACTTCCTTGCACAAATCTACCACCCCAGAGCCCCAGCATGCTACGACAGACCTTGTAGATGATAGACTGGCCAGCCGTCCTCCTTCGACTGAATTCGACTATATCAATAACAGAGCTCTATCGCAGAAGATTGCTCGCCTCAGCTCAGATAACGCAGAGTGAGTAACCCCTTTCTAAAGTGATTTACTGCGTCTGTGTGGTTGCCCTGGAGACGGTGAGCGTGACTAGTGCGCATGTCACTTATCCGCGTTTCTTCACTGCACAGGCTCATGCACATGCTAATCAAGACCCAGGAAGAACTAAGTTTATTGTTGACCCAAAGCGCAACAACAAACAGGCACCTGATTGATCACTTCAGGTGAGTCATTCTCGGACTGCAGCCACCCCTCTCCCTTGAAAATGAACCTACCACTGAGACAGTAGATCGATTCAAGCCAAATGTTAGTTGTGGTCTTATCCTTTGTACATTTTATTGAAACACAAGATATTTGAATGAAACCACCGCTTGCTAATACCTTAATTGCTACAGCTGGAGTTATTGTTATGCTGACTTAGGTCTTAGGAGGACTCACACGATGCAACGTTGATCTTATACAGTGAAGCTTGTCTATAGTGGTCACATCTGAGACCTGGAAAATGGCCTTTGTAGACAGGTGACCTCTCTGCTCAGGTTGATTTCTATAGAAAGTGTCATTTGGGGTTATGAAGAGTGGTCTTTATACACAGGTGGCTGCTCTGTAGAGGTGGCCACTAATACAGATTTAACTGTACCATCATTAAGCATTATGGTATATCCGTATGTGTTTACATCTGTTAAATGGTTAGCAATGAGATTAAGACCATTAAGTAGACAGCTATTTATATATTGTATTATAATGCAGCAAATTGCACACTGCAGAGATGCCTTGAACTATACACCTGTTCTTCGTCAGCTATTATCTTTAGGTATGCTCACTGACGTTTAGTAGATCAAGTCTTCAATCGCTATAGATTATGGTTTTGCTTTACGTTTGAACTCCTGCTCTCTCTAATTAATATAATTAATGCCTGCCATTTTATTTTGTATATATTGCATGCAATGTTGATCTTATACCATCTTATACCTGGCATGACGAGTGTGCATTTTACCATTTGGGAATAGATTGCGCCCTTCGTTCTTGATGAGTTTACGAATCTATTAGTGCAATAAACTTGCTGTAATTCGTAATACAAGAATACTTTCCCACGTTACAATCTTTGAGACGGAGCTCTGGAGCTTCGATTGTGTTCCCACCAAGGTTGATCCTTGAAAGAAAAAGATAGTCTTTTCTTGAAAATATCTGTTTTCAGTGATATGCGAATACAGACACATCAACCTATCCGTTATTAATATTTAGACCCAATTGCCTGTCTCCATTCGCCAACAGATCTGTTCACGACCAGCATAATGGCCACCCAACCAAAGATCATCATTTTGAACAAGGTAAGTGCTTGGTAGCATGTGGCTTTTTAACCACTTGATTGTTTCATGGTAATGTATGTATTCATATACAATAATTGACACTGCTATTATCATGGTAATGACGCGTGACCGGGCTGGCGTTGTCGCGGACCCGACGCGTTCCGACGCGTCATCGTTATTGCATCTAATACTGGCGACAAAGGGCGTAGTTGATTAAACGCTGTTGGCAGTACTTGATGATGGTGCATGTTGTCGGTTTGATGTCGCTGCAAGACTGGTGAAGTCAGCATATGTAGTAATTACGTGATGCTAATTGACTTTATTTATGTTCATTGTTGCAGGGTCTGTAGGAAATGTTACAAAATTTCGTGTTACGTTCCGTTTTCAACTTCTCTACTTCACGATAGTTTCCATTTCGAAGTAACAAATTCAAAACATGCGCTTTCATTGGCTGTGCTGTTCAGACATGCCTGATGCGTCCTTGTGATCCATATTGCACTGTAAAAAAGTATGATTCCATGTGTTTATAAAAATTGTTATTCCGAGGAAGATATTTCCAACAATCAAACAAAAATTCCTGTCCACGCTGCAAGCCACAAATTGCTATACCAAATCCGATTATTGTTATTGTTCTCAGTTGACAAGATCTAAGTCTTATTCCGTGACGTTTGCCACTTGAAACAAGAAACAAATACGTCAAAACAGGTTCAGCCGTCGATCTATCTATAAGCATGCTCTGAGCAATGACCTCTTTTGATGCTACTCTGACTCGACAAGACGTGATAAAAGCTGTGAATCTGTGAAAACTTCACGAGGAACTCTAAATGCATAACATTTTTCAAATAGATCAAATTTAAATTGACAACATGTGAAACAGGCGTGAAAAGACCCTTTTACCTGTTTGGATTTTGATCTGATGGTATTTAGAGAGAGTATGTTTGTTTGCCCTCGTTCTCAGTTCCATTGTGTATCCTCGTTTGCAGATATTGACGCTGACCTCGAAACGTGGCTCGACGATATAGGTATTGATGCCAACGACAAGGTCAAGGTACGTCATTTAGACCTCTTTCCTTGACACGATGTCAATTACCCGTGAATGACACAACATTGCTGGAACACTTTCTGTTTTCGGTTTGTTTAGTTCTCCGAGGAGCGGTGTTCATTCCGTGACGTCATGCTCGACATTCAATACGATGACTTGCGAGATCTTCGGCTGAGGTGAGTAGCGAGGCATTA
>OFHS01000041.1:0-40872 GCA_900245855.1 Calvadosia cruxmelitensis | reverse complement strand
GGCAGAGGAATGCCTTCGTATACGGTACGACTATCTTCCGCGATTGATGCACTGTGTGATTAATCATGCAGAGCTACCAGGGGCCCATGGGATACAGTTCAGGAACCTTTTGGGGGGCTATAGGAAGAGGGAGATATGCTAACCAAATCTGGGAGATAGGGGACATAGGGATATTTACCCCCATGGGATTTTGGGAGACGGTAGTGGCAGAGTTTTTCCTACGAGGGTCACGGGACATTATTTGCACAAGTAGCTTCAGTCTTCACCGGGAAGTTTGGTCATTCGTTCGTTGCATTTAATGTTCTGTTTACTCTTTTCAAAACACGTTGAGGCAGTAAACGTTTTTCGGAACTCTTTTCTTCTTGTGCTGTGAAGCTATTGTTTCGACATTGACTGCACAGAATGGCATGTGAGAGAGATTTTAACAGAATCATGAACATTATCCAAACTACGTATCAGGGCATGTCCCCTCGTTGGGGAGAAACAACCCCCTAGGGGGTCTTTCAGTTACACAACTGTATTGGTCACATGCGCAAGGGGTTTTATGAACTTAGCTAGTCTACTGCTCACGATGTCTTGAAGCACTGTTTTTATGATACAGCAATTCTCAGCACTGCTGTAAGTTTGCGGGTGGAATCTCCTTCGACTTAACAAAGACAGTGAAGGTCGTGCCTTGCATAATTCATGAAGAGCCGGAAAACATCTGAGAATAGCGATTTCTATTTGTCATCGATGAAATCCGCAGATCAAGGCGTTTCAATGGTTTTCTAATGGCAAGCTCTGATGTTCCAGACAATGCAAGCGAATTAATGATATGTTTGTTGTCCACCGTGCGTGCGCCTAGGACGGACGAGTTTGTGCTGTGCGCCACTGTAAGGAACATGACGGGGCTGGAGGGGGCGAGGTTTTTAGTTGATTTGCATCGGTCATGTGGTTGCGTTGAGTTATTGCTCTTTGACTTCAACTGGCTTTCTGTCACTCTTCCAGTGTTGGCGCTCGAGTAAAGATCTGGAAAGCGATTCGCGCCAATCGTCAACCGCCGCAGTCACGATGAGCATGCGCAACACCAACCAAATGTTGCCACGGTGACCAGACGCTGGTCGTCATCGCCTTGCAGGAAACATGCAGCCAAGTCGTCTACTGCCTCCCTTCCAAGTCAGATAAACGATAGCATACTATTTCATAGCACCCTCTTATGTATCAATACGTAGGTGGCGATTAAATGGGGGCAGGGAACCAACCCCAGCTGCCTGTAATGCTTTGATGATGTCTTGACTTCGCTTGCATTCTTTCTCGTGACAGCGTGGGGTTAATTAGGCGCTTGTGTTCACCTGTAGGTGTGAGTGCTGTCCGATTAATCGAGAGCCTTGTCGTTCGCAGATTTTATCGGATCATGAACACAGTATGTCGTTGACTGAAAATCGGGGAGAACACTGTTCTTATGTCAACACCTTTCTGCATCTACCCCGCGGTGAACCAACAATTGTGGTTCTACACAAGCGCAAAGGGAAGCAGCGAGCGATTGTGTTGAGATCGACTGCGCGCGTGTCAGTGGTTTATTTAGACCGATAGACACACGTTGGAAGAAGGCAGACAGATACGCAGACTACAGCAGAGGGATGATTTATTTCCATATTAACCAGCAGACTACTGGGTGCAACGGGTGGGTTGCGGTTCTAACATGAGGGCAGGCGGGCGTATTCCTGTTTACATTCTGCTCAGTTAGTACCCATTACAGAGTAAACGCAGGATGTGTCCATTTTGGCATGCAGACGAGGCGAAAGGTGGCAGTATGTTAATTAACGTCCTCGGAGATGGGCCACTGGCAACTCCCCTCAGAATTGGACACAGTGCGCAATCCAACAACTCAACACCAAACCCTAACCTGACTGATCAGCTGACGTATGCCGCAGGGCAAATCTTCATGAGAAACTGTCGTACAGAGCGTTAACGCATCGTTGCCTATACTGCCCGCTTGGCATTCCTACAGTGTAGGATCGAGCGAGTCAGTGTTGGCAACCAATGAACATGGACAATGCGTACAATTTCACGGTCTGGGACCAGCTCAACGCCAATTACGCAGTAACAACGTTTATCAATTGCTGCGTCGCGCTCGATGGGGCTCCATAATTTCTCCAATTAAGAACAAGCCAATGCTCCACACTGGAGGACTTCACTCTCAAAACTCATCACAAACAGTTTCAGATTACTACAATTGAGTTGTCTGCGTCTGAGATCTTATCAATTTTGTCTCCGGTTGACAACATTCTCAAGTGAATGAATCATGGCACGCTGAGAATGTTGCCGCGCGTCGATGGCAAATGCAACGCGAGTCCAGGCAGATGAATGCACTTGTGGCATGCTGCGCCGCGACGACCAGATTGAGTTTCGGAACGTCGCGTCTCGGTCAGCGTTGCCTCAGGTTGAAGTGTATGTCAACTGACACAGTGTCTGTGGTCGTATGTTGGGTACACAGGGATATCATTGACTGATTGCTTCCTCAGTCAGTAACTTTGCAACACAGCTGAATTGCACTTGATGCTGTTCGGAGCTGTCGGACTGACGGCCGTTGCGTGTGGCAACGAGAAGATGAGGGCTCTCTCGTTCTCGTCACGCTCAGCAATCAGGATAAGTGTGTGGTTAGGTCGTATCAGGAGGCGGAAATGTTGTATTTGGAAGACCGGTTAGCCGTAGCAAAACAGGGGCTGCGCTGTTTGCTGAATCATCGAGCAATCAACAAGCAGTGAAATCGTCAAGAGCACGTTAACTACGGTCTAATTTCCTATCGATTGACTGGCAGGTTGCCGAACAGTGTTGCCTTCATGACAAGGTGGGGCCGGGACGCAGACATGCGAATTGCTACTTCAATGCAATTGAATTATTGATCACGCAACCCGTTTAACGACGCATGACTTGTCCTCACATGAGAATCGCGCGAGATTGAGCCATGAACCGCAGAGTACATGCAAGTCTCGCGGTTTCGCAGGTCGCGTTTGTAACTGACTGTTTGATCGGCAAGCTCCTCTGTCAAGCCGAAAATAGGCAAGAACCGATTTGTTAACCTTGTTGCGGGCTAGCGTGTCAATTCTCTGGCCAAGGTAGCAAACGGAACAGATGTTTACGAGAGGCTCCTAGTCACTGACGACCTGATCAGAGCGAAGTAAATGCTCATTAGGGGGGTATTTCGATTGCACAAAGGGGTCGGCATTTCGATACAGTCGTGGGTTCAACTGCACGGCAAAACTAATTTCTGACCGTCATCATGCGCTGGCGTTCTGGATCTTCGCTGACGTTTTATTCGATGCGTTTTTCTCGTTTTTTTTGCCGATGGAATGTCTCATGCGCGGGCCAGTGGTTGGTCAATTGGCTTAGAATAGGTGGAGCAGCATTTAGCCAGACATCAATGATTGACATTTCCTTTCTTTGACCCGTCGTAGTTTAATGACTCTGGCGTTCGCTCCCTGACGTCCAAATGAAACATCCAATCGCATCGATCGATTGTTAATGACATCGGCTGGCGACTAGTGACGTCGTCGAGCGTCGAACGTTGCCGCTGTTGTGGTGCGTTGACTGTAGTCGTTGATCTCCTGTTGTCGCGCGCGCGTGTGTTGGTCCATCAGTATGCGTGTGTGTTAATGTGCTGCTGCTGCATGCTGAAGATGGGTGCTTGGGTGTGATGACCAGCCAGCTGTCAAATTGATCTGCAGGGCATTGTGGTGCAGCATACTTGATGTTATACAAAATATTGAATTTCGCCGGACCGCGTTTCGTCTCACTGGATACAGACAGAGGAACTCTCGCTTTTGTGGCAGCTTCGTAGAGTGTGCTGTACGACGGCAATTATGTCCTGGGTTGGTGAGCCGCCACTCAAGAGAAGTACAGGCTCTCCCCGTCGACTCATTCAACGTCGTTCTACGCGAGGCTCAAATTTCGCTCACTTCTAAACAATTTATATCTATTTAAATCGTTGCGACGGCATTGTTGCTGGTTGTTCCCGTCCAGCTCGTGAACTGAAAGAGGAGGCAGTGGGATCAGGACGACGTGCTTGCCATAACAATTATTCCAAGCAGTGCCCCACTTAAAAGACTCCGTGGTTGTGGTTTTGCCGCTCTCCGCTAACCGACGCAACGACAACCATGGCTTCGACCAAGCTTGATCATGTACAGCAGCCGATTAGAAGGTTTAAACAAGAGAAGCCCATGGTCGACGCGTTGTCAGACAATCCAGGAGAGTTAGTCAAGACCGATTCACCGAACTTCGTATGCAGCGTTCTACCTTCACACTGGCGATGTAACAAAACTTTGCCGGTGGCCTTTAAAGTTGTTGCTCTCAGCGGAGATGTCGCCGATGGATCGACTGTCACAATTTGTGCCGGCAACGATGAGAATTTCTCTGCTGAACTACGTAATGCCACGGCAGTGATGAAAAATCAAGTTGCAAGATTCAACGATCTGCGATTTGTTGGCCGTTCGGGACGAGGTGAGTGAAGCGATGTGTGTGCACAGCCGATCTTGCCGTTCAATGTCACGTTGTTATTAGTCATTGAAATAAGCTGCTCTTCTAGAAAAACACATATTGACTTTTCCGACCGAGCTCACATTCTGCAGAATTGCACACTATACACGTGCGTGTTTATCAGTCAACAATGAAAATGTGTCGTTCTTCAAGAATGGAACGCGAGCCGGGGGAAATCGACAGCCGAAACACGCCACTCCGTCCTTCGGCCCAACGGACAACATTCATCTTCGCGACAGCTCACCGATTTTCACACTCACTTCTTAACCAAATGTTGGTTGACCATCAAATAATTACACCAACACTCGGTCAGCCTGTTCCCTGATAAGACACAAGGCCGCAAGAATCTTGCAAGTGGTATTTTCAATAAGCATTTTTACACCTTGAAAGCCACGAGTGATTCCTGTTCAAGATTATGGTCTGGCGTCTGTGTTGTGGTCTAAGTACGCACACACACGCTCGTTAGGCGTACTTGCAACGACTTGTTCAGTGATAGAATGCCTTTGAAACATTAGCACCTGCCGCCGACTTTTCGACATTCCTTCACTCATTCGCTGTTTTATACGCATCTTTAGTTTTAGTTTTTATTGTTTCTTGTTGTCTGTTCGTGCAGGTAAAACGTTGACACTGACTATCTCTGTGAACACTGATCCTCCGCAAGTGGCGACTTACATGCGAGCCATCAAGGTCACTGTCGACGGGCCTAGAGAACCACGAAGTGAGTGGCTAATTTACAATCTGTTCTCTCTTCTTTTTGATATGTTACTCTTCAGCTCGCCGCCGGCGATCCCCGCGTACACCATATCGAAATTACATCCCGTTTGAAAAGCATTTGTATAGACTTGTTGTTCGCGTCGGGGTGATAATTGATTACTCGGAAGTGTTGTCTGGCGCATTTTACACCCGGCTATTTCGCCGGCAATGAGCCTTCATCCCCGACACAAACAAACCATTTCCCACTGTATGATGGATTGCCAATGTACTATTTCTCTTTCCTGTTCTTTCTGTTGCGAACAAGTCTTGCACGAGCCTCATATGGTTTGCTTTATTGAAAAGACGACAACACTGGAGCCGTTGCGAGCTCGAGTTGAAGGGCGCGCGTTCCTCTCGGTTGCTTCTTTGTTTTAACTGAGAATTGAAGTCTTTACTCGGCCAACAGTTCATGTTGAGGTGTTCAGCAAACATTACAAACATTGTGTTTACGGTGGTCTAATGATAAATTCAAATCGACAGCCCTTGTATCAATTCACTTTCCTGCTATCAACAATTTGTGCGAAACCTGTGAACTGTTCATGCTATTCAGCTTGAATACATTTGTCTGCAATGGAGTTCTTGCCATAATTAATAGCTTGAACAATGGCGACTCGTGGACCTCGCTGCAATATGGAGTTGTGATGAATATTTAATCGCCATCTAACGCGTGATTTATTGTAGGCCGGTTTTGTGCCTGCGGTCAGCACAGGTGGATCGTGAGCGCCCAACGAGCAGGTGAACCTCAGCAGCGACACACAAAACAATAAAGTAATAACAACGCTGAAATATGCAGCGCTTAAGATCCTATCGAGTTGTGCTCAGAGTGAAACAAGTCGACAAACCATGGACAAACGAGCAAGCAGTGTCGTCGAAATGGCGTTTGTGTCTATGTTTGCCAGGCGTGACGGTCTTGTTGTTACGCTTGAAGGATGGTATTATTTCGATAGACGCCGTTGATCCATCGTGGCTGGGGATATTTTGAACTGAAGCTGCAGCTATTCAAGTGTACCAGAATGTGACTCAGTTGAATATTCACTTGAAAACTATTGATAGTTCTGTATTGCGCAGTCAGCATTGTGCGGCGTTGTAAACATTCGTCTGCGAATAGGCGATTGACTTTGAGAATGTTCGGTGGCTCGCACTCATTCTGTTTTGGTTAAAATGCGGTGCAGGCGATAGTGGCTTCGACTTCCCACTCAAACCTAAATCGGCCTTTTGTGCTAAAAGCTAGTCCCGTTCTATTTTGTTGTCAATTTGAAAAGGTCAATTCTTTCTAGTTTTGACCAATTCAGTCGTTGTGGCTTCTGAATTGTCTATTTCGACATTCGCTACCGTCGGCAAAAAGCATGGCATATTTCTATTTGGCTCTAACAGGCTGTCACAAATTCCAGCCTCGTGGCATGTGTTGGTAAGCTGTGATTTGACATTCGCGTCGACGAGCGCGGGCGTTGTCAGCGTGTTGGACGTGCGATGAAATTGTCCAGAACGCCACGATGACGTCTTGCTGTGACGAAGCGCAGAGTACTGCCCCGGAAGCGAATTCAATTGGCTTCATTGTTGCCAAGTTGTTAGAGAGACCTTTCAAGCAACCGTCATCCGTTGCCTCGAGGTACCCTCACATAATGTAGCCACTCCTCTTTCAATCCTATGCTTCCGTGTGCTAGTAGTACTGGCTAGTGACCCGTCTAGAAGTAATCCAACCGTAAGAGCTGATTGTGCGTAGGGTCATGAGCGCGTGTTTCGTTCCCCATTTGCAGGACGCACGCCGTTCATGTTGTTGTTGCCCTGCGACAGTTCCGTCGTCGCTACGTGACAACTTGGCAAGAATTTCACAAGGTCTTTGATCTTTCTGTAATTTGATGTGCTGGCAGAGATTCGTCAGGGAAATGCTTGTCATCGCTCTTGGCTTTTCTTGATCAAGACGCCAGCCTCGCATGAACGGGGACGTCAGTGGCCAAACATAGCGCTCCCGTATTCTGTGCTCCCGTATCACCCGAATTGGGTTTGGAGTCATTTCATACCCAACTGCTGAGATAATTGGTGTATTGAATTAGTTAATGATGTCACCATGGTAACAGTGATGATGGCTAACTGATAAGGGAAGAATTGTCGACTCTCGTTAACCTGACTTTTGCCGACGCCGCATTCCATTATAGCCCCGATCTCCTAGCGACGGCAATCCAGCCTGCGATGTTCTGTCTTCTCAACCAGCAGGGTACGACCGAGGCGGATCCTGAGTGACAGCCTACACTCGCTGGGGATCAATCCCAACCAATCGACCCCTACAGTGTGCAGCTTCATTCCTACTACCAGCTCGACTGATTTTAGCTATTCGGTTAACACAAACGCGAGCGAAGGGGGTTAGCTAAATTACGATGACCAGCCCAAGTAATATTGCCGACCGTTCATTATTCTGCTGTTTTTTAATTACGAGTTCTGTCGTGGCCCCGTAGGTGCTAAACGGAGAGTCGTTTGACTGCTCACAGCACAACGGTAGTGCAATACGACAGAAGCGATAGGTTCTATTGTTCTCTTCTCACAGCTGTCGTAGTCGGTCTCGGACCCCTTGCTACTATCACTCCACTGATAGCTGGTAAGCTAGGCATGCCGGGTTCTTAAGATGGCAGACGCGATAACGAAACAACACATCTCTGTCAGTTATACAATGCGCAATGGCCATGCTTCGTCATGTGGCCGCGGGAGCTGTTGTCAAGATGGCCCTGCGTTACTTGTCGATTAAACTTTGTTGCGTTTTGTCTCGTTTCAGGGCATCGGACTCGCACCGACGATAGAGAGGCCACCGTTTTCGATCACTTCGGATTTCCAAATCGACTGACTGAGCTGGGACCAATCGACACCTTCCGCCAGGGCCTTCCCTTCGCAGACATGCATGCGGCTGGCATGCAGCAGTCCAACTCATTCAACGCCATTTCACCAGGTGAGCTATTAACCTTCGCAGCATCTACCTCGCTCATTCGGTGATCATATCAGAGAGACAAAACGAGGCTATATTATAAGGGATCAACTAAACTGCGTACAGTTAAGTATGGGATAACGCCTTTTCTTTGTCTATTTCAGAAATGCGCTCTCCTTCTGGCTGGCCATTTCATAACTTCGCTGCTAATCTCTACGCCCATAACATCTCTCCTACATCGGCCGACGCCTACGGCATGATGCACGGTGGAGTGTTGCCCAATGGCTTTCAACACGGCCCCATGGCGCCCGCGGCAATGATGGGCAGCATCAAATCTGTTGGACATGCGCCTAACGAAGGTATCACTTTACCTGGCTCCTTCCACGACCCTCGCCCCGGTAGCTACGGCCACGTCAATCACAGCGCACCTGCCGTCGAATCGCCAGTAGGCAGCTCGCCGGATCATTCTCCTTCGCTGTCTAGCAACGCCGCCGTCCACACGTCATCGGCCAGCAGCAGCAACAATAGCAATAACAACAACCTTGGTTCCAGCATCGGCTTCACGCCCAATTCCATGATGCCTGTAAATGGCATGGTGAGCTTCCCTTCTCTCAGCGACGGTCACGCCTTCATGCCCACGAGCATGAACAACAACGTAACCAACAGCAACGGCAATACCCATCACAACAGCAGCAGCAACAACAATAACAACAACAACAACAACAACTACATGATGAATGCGAGTCCCTCTGACGGACTTAACTTGCCATTCAAGAGTCCGTTTGGCAACGGCGGCCCACACGTGAGCCACATTCGTGTGCCGGAGCAACAAAATCCACAAGCGAACAATTTCCCTGCGATGGGGTTTTACAGGGGACAGCCCATTTACGGCGGGCATCTGGCGATGGGGGACAGTTACCATGATAATGGTAACGAAGCCCCCGAACTACGGGGCAAATATGATCACATGGTTGATCACCAGGCCCCATCGCTGAACGGGCGTCATCAAGACATGGAAGGAGTCGTGAATGCCAATACACCCAAAGGGGTCTGGCGACCATACTAGTACTCGTCGGTGCACCGTACCAGAGGGGGAACGCCAGATAACAGCCACGAGTGGCCTTGAGAAGGCGAACACTCAACAGAGACGACAAGCCTTGTGCTTATTGTGTGTACGACACACGAATCTACGCTGATCCATGAGGAGAAGGCCGTGGACGATGAGCGACGGACAATTGCCGCTCATCGAATATCATGAAATTATACAGAATTTGAACCAGAGGGGTAATATTTAATTATGGCAATCAATTATATAAATATATGAACAAACCGAGATTTGAATTGTCTGGTTCTGCATTTAGTGTAATCTTCTGGCCGCGCTGTTGCAAACTGGCTGATTTCGCCTGAGGGGACCCGTTCAAGTCATTCATCGCCATAGTATTGCGTTATAAAATGACTCAGACGATCCCATAGATGGTGCCACATCTTCGGACGACGTCACAGACCAGCTGACGCACCCTGTGGTCTTGTATTGTTGTGATTAATGACGTAACCGAGGGAAAGACGGCAGGCAAGACGGTCTTGAATTGCAGCGTGGGAAGAGCCAGCAACGACTCCAACATGGTCGCCACTAAATGCGTCCAGGCGTTTAAATGGATATCGTCGTCATTAAGTCGTCGCGAGGCTACCGTCGATGGACGAGGCTGGTGCGGTGTCTTGCTGCCATGGTAACTAGTGTCCATCTCAACATGTCTCGAGTCGTCAAAACGTCTTCCAAACCAATCGAAAGACGTATTCTTGGAGTTCCTTTCAAGCACTTTGCCAAGACGCAGAGAGTCAAGGCTCTCTTCTGACGAGCTGACGTGGCCTTTGGTGGACGCCGTGCGATAAGGAGACGTAGATGGGGTCGATGAGGTGGATGCGTTGACCATGTCAATACCAGAGTCCTGGTCGAGACACTCCGCGGCGTGCAGTTGCGAGTAGATGTCACTGAGTTGATTACATGCGTCAAATAACCGTCTGACCATCCACTCGACGCTGCGATCGCCCTTCAACAGGTCGGCCTTGTTCTTGGCGTCTGCGAGCTGTTGCGTGGAACGGTCTTCCTTGCCGGCGGCCATCTTGCTGGTCTGGTCAGGAGCAGTGGCCTCTGTGGTCTTGTCGCCGTTACTCAAATATCGCTTGATGTGCGAAATGGAGACATTTTCACCGTCATGGCGAGAAATGTGAAATAGGGTGTTAAGATAATAAGCAAAGGCGGTGATGGACTGACGTAACAGATTGGCAGCGGATGGAAGATGCGACAGCCTCTGGATAAGATACCGTAAACCGGGCCTCGTATTGAAGCAATGCGCAATCTCGTGCGTTTCCCTGAGACATCCAAACAACAATGCCAAGTTGGCTGGTGACAGGTGTGACAAGAGGCCCGGCAGAGGATTCTCTGATTCGTCGTCGGGGTTCCTTTGAACGAGGCCAGATTCGGCAACGGCCATCAAGCCAGTAGACGAATGCGACGGCGGTTGGTCGGAGTTTTCCAGGAGCATGGATCCGAGCATGTGCAGCAGAATTTGATTGGCTAGTAGTCCGATCACGATGGTTTTAAATGATATCCTGCAAATCACATTCAAGACGCAACGTCACATTTTTCATTTCTCATTGATTAAAATTGTATCTGATTTACTTAGATAACTCATCACACCGACCTGTAAGACATCAGGTCGTTGCGTCTGGTCGTTTGGTCGTCAGCGGAGGTACCGTTGGAGCTTGTCAGTATGAAGATGTACAAGCGATGGTCGTCGTCTTCGTAATGGCGTCCACCTTCCTTCTCTGAGCCGAGCAATGGGATTTGATTTTCAAGCAAGAACACCTGAAGGCAAGTTACCATGACAATGTAATCCATTGAGAACAAATCAATAACTTCCGTGATTTGTTAATCTGGATACCTCAAAATGCCCAAAACTCTGTATCTAAAAGGGCATTCAAACTGCACCAAAACATTTGCCCTAGATTTCTAAGTGACCTGTTTGCACGCAATGGTGTACATTAGCTGCACATTAGATTTTATGATCACTTTCCAAATATTATATTTCCATGTAATGTATACAATAACATCTTATTTGTAAGTCAAGTTGAAGGAGGAGAGCGCAATTATTGTTAGGATTGGTGGTTTCATACCTGTTCGGCCATTTGTTGCAGTCGGAACGAATCCGCGGCCAACGCATCGCGACGCGCCACGACCTTTACGCTGAGACCATTGTCTCCTCCGCTGACGCTGGTTGACCCCGGCGGGTAGCAGTGTATCAAGTCTTTGATGCCAGCCAGCGTGGCATCGAATGCCCGACCAATACCCTTGCAAACGATCTGCCACAAGCCCTCGGAAAAATGAGGTCCAGCACTCAAGAGCAGATGCCTGTGGAGGGAAATGCATTACAATAATCAGATTCTGTTGTTTCAATCAACCCCAGCCGATTTAAATGATGTCGTGCACTGACCTGAGGCAGGAGCAGCCCAATCTTGCAATAGCCTCGTGTGGTTGTGAGACGCAGTCAACATACAGATCAAGCAGCATTGCCATCATTGCAGGCACGCAATCACTGGCTCCTGCAATAAATAAGTACACAGTTTAGAGAACAGCAGCGCTACCTATCGATGATATCGCTGATGTAAATGATCGGTAATCGCTAACTTTCGCTAACCCTGGCTCACCTTCGACGCTCATGAAGCGGCCTATTTCTTCGACAACAAGTTGCGTTGCCAATCCGCATGCGTGTTTGAAGTTGTGCAATGTGTTGTGCCAAAAGGTTACCGATTGAGCTCCTCTCCTTACCCACGATTGCAGCATCGGCAGCAGCAGATGAGTGACTGCGAAGAGGGCGAAATGCGGCCCGGGGACTGTCGCCACTGTCTTGAGAATGTCAAACAGTGAGTCGATTGCTTGGGATTGGAACTTATGAGGACACGAGCTGACTGAGTTGGTCAATCCTTCGATGAGCAGAAACCAGACGCGTAAGATGCCAGTGTCGTCAATGGCGCATATCGATTTGGCTGCAGTGACATACGACGATCTGGACGCGACGTCTGAACCGGATCCGGACGTCGTCGACGAGCAGGTGTCGTCGTGATAAACGCCATGGGAGATGCTGGGATCAACGAGGAAGATGTTATAAGATCCATTGAAGATGAAAGTCGACGGTTGGATGTAAATGGTTGACAGTCGTTTGGATACTTGACAGAGGTAGGTCAAGGCGGGCTGACATAGGTCGTGTCTTCCGGCGTTCTCGCTGCTTCCAACGCTGCCGTCTTCATCGTCGTCGCTGTGCGTGTCGTCATTGCTCTCCTCGTGGTCTGCGTACGTCTTTCCACCGCGTACAAAACGCAACAGACAGAGGATGCACTCGACCGCCGCCGATGCGAATACCGACGTGTTCTTGCTGCTAATGAAGTGTTCGACGATCCGGAAGACAAGCAACTGCCGCTGGTCACTGTCATCGACATCAGCCAGCACGTGACGATGGAAGATTTGGGTGCTACGCAACGAACCAAGTAGTGTTCGCCAGCCTGATTTGATCTGAGATGCAAAGCCTTCCACCAGCTCATATAATGTATAAAGGATCTGGAATAAAAACAACCGAAAGTCAAAAGGTTTGATCATTGCAGCGAATAACGTGAACTTATGGTGAAATGGAACCAGCCTCACTTGGTCTTGTGTCTCAGCCTCGCACAGCTCAAGGGCCATAAGGTCATCAAAAGGTTTGAAGAGTAATTCATGGAACCAGAAATGCAGCAGTTCGTTGCGCCTTCGTAGTAGTTCACTGACGATGTCGTGGATGGAAGTCAAGGCGATCTTCGACACGTGACGGCTTCGACAGCAAGATACCTGAAACAGGAACCATAGCAACCACGTCAACTTCATTCGTGACTACGCCCTCCGAGGAAGGGGAATGACAAGATTCATATTAACAGGTTACTTAATGAAATCCCAATCATAACATCACATGCTAAACACCCACTTTCTACCTGATGACATTAATTTATCTAAGTTTTGCAAATGTTATTAGGCTGCACGTTTAGTGTAAGTATTATTACTTTCCTGTGCTTGCCTGTCAATTATCCTATAGATATTTTGATAAAATAAATCAAACTCAAACTCAACCCATTGTTCGACCTCTTCTCTATTCTGTTTTACTTGCCTCGATAGCTGCACCTGACTAAATGCCCATTTGTGTTTTTATGAGATGGCGATTGTTCCGGGTTGCGGATTATGTCAACCGCAACTATAACTAACCTCCGTCAGATGTTGCGAAACGGTGCACCATGCGCCCATGACATGAAGAAGAGGCCGTTCAGCATTACGAGCGCAACGAAGAACAATGTCGCAGATGTGATAAACGTGCATTGTGTTGACGTTGGTCACATGACTTGCGGTGTTGTCAGTGGTCAACAGGCCTTGGCCAGCGGTCACCCTTCCACTTCCAATCAACCGCTGATTGGCATTGCGTTCAACCAATTGCAGGCGTGACGCTTCCACTAGCTCAGTGATGAACGCAATCAATGAAGGCAGGGGTAGGGTAGTCGCTGCGGTGGCGAACAGATTCTCGACGGCAGAAGCCAGCGCGTAAACGGCCCTGCAAGCGTCGTCTGGACTGAGCATTCCATTGACCGTCAATGAGCGACTATCACGTGACGCTTCCGAGCCGTCGAACGAATGAGCTTCGGAGAAACCGGAAGTCTCGGAGGCAGTCGGTGACATGTCGGATGCATCGCCGTGGGGCCCGCGTCGGCTTGGCTTTAGGCTTTGACTGCTGGAATCCATTGCTTGAAATTGACAATTCTGAAGATGGGAGATGAAGAAACAGCACCTGCGGGACACAACGAAAGGAACTCAATGAATGGCGTCACCGTATCCAAGCAATTAACGGAAACAAACGAATGATAATTGATGAATGAGCGTATATTTGCAGTTTTCCATAGCCACTAGATGTTAAACCATACTCTTCATCAAAGTCAATTTTCCGCAGATCAAATGAAGCCTCACCCCGAGCGGTAATGATTTCGACATAAACGCACCTGAAGACGTGCTTCCAGCACTTCGGCACAAGACTTCCAAGCTCCAATCCAGCTGCCAACAAGGCATCCATGCTGAGCACGTGAGCCGCGTGAAGGCGGATGGGAACTGATGGATGCATCACTCGAGGCCTGGGATCAACGAGAGAATCTGTACACGAGGCCTCAGCTAAACGAGACAGGACGACTTCGCATCGAGATTGGATCCCTGTCACAAAGAGGTCAGCGCATTAATCATCATCTCATCATTCGACAAAAAGAGCGGCTGTTGAAAGGGCTGCCATTATTATTACCCAGGGTGCAGCAGATGCGAGCAGCACGGCGCAGCCCATCCAGACTGAGGCAGATCATGTCCCTTTCCCGCATAACGTGGTCATGCCGATTGTCTGTACCTAACATTAAAGCGAGGCCGATGCTGCCATTTCCCGCTGCAAGAGAGATCATCCAATAAGCACGTGCGAGCAACACGATACAGAACAATTAACTAATATTCATTCCAAAATGGCTGTCAATGAAAATGATTACTGATTACTATACAACCAGCGGGTCATCACTTACCAATGATCTTGGTCGATGTGTCCAGGGGCACGCCTAGAATCTCAAGCACCGAGTCCCAGGCTGTCAGCAAGATGCTGTGCGCAAAACTCGCTCCCAGTCTCTTACTTATTGGCATGGCATCAGCGTTGGTTTTATTTTCGTCTCGAGATTTCAAAGGGAACAATGATGAAGTCAACAATTTGATGAGTGCGCGATTGGTTTCTGGATTGTCGTCCCTGAAACCTGCCTTGGCTAAGATGTCGTAAGTGGTGACGAGCCTGTACATTTCAAGTAACCAGACGCGAGACAAACCGATCTCAACACCAAATGAGTCGATGACGCCGAGGAACTGGTCCTAAAAAGAGCATCAAAGAATCGTCAAAAGAAGGTGAGATTATGTGATCACATGTATCTCTTATCTTATAATTTTGATAGCAAAATTGTATTAACTTTTCCTATTTCTCTGATTTATATTGTTGAATTATTGTGATCAAAATAACATATCTATCTATCTGTCTATATGCATGACTCCTCGATGTCAATGCATCCAGGAGACAACATGCGGAAGGACAACATCGAGCAGGTTGCTTGCTCAATCTGACGAGGCCACTGAATGGTTGTATCCCACTTCTATATAGAAAACAGTCGCTTTGTATCAATGTTACTTCACTTATGCAAGCATGGGTGAGCAAAAATTGGACAAATAAGTTTTCTCGTACATTGCCACATAGCGATGGCCTTGTTGTCAGCCACATTCTGCTGGTAAGATATGTCGTTCGCTTCTAGAGTTCAGGCATCAGTTTGACCTACCTCAGTGATTGGAATAGGCTTGACTTTCTCGTGGTAATATCCGAGGCTGTTGAGTTGATAGTTCGTTCCTAGAGTGGCGTAGACCGTCAGATATACGCAGTCAGCATTCAGTACTGGTTCGCCGCTCTCTATGTCATCTCCGTGCTCGTGGTACCTGCGTAGAGTACCGAAGTTAGGCACGTGTTTCCTTTTCAATGCCATGCAACTCACAGCTTCGCAGATGTCCGACGCGAACTGCTGGATGGACTCGTCTACGGCCCGTGTCTCTGTCATAGCGAGTACTGACGGTAGAATGCCAAGCAAACAGCGAGCGAAGTTCCTAGCGCCGTCTCTCTCCGTTTCCTCAACCGTTTCTCTTTCGTCTTCGTTTAGTTTTGACAACGAGCGCGCTTTGGTTGATGATCGCGTCCCTTGCCGTGGTATTTTGCTAAGTGGAATTCCATTGATGGTTGTTTCTTTATTGGGCGACTTCAGGTCGTCATTTCGCGACTGTTTCTGTTTGGATATCTTTCGTGGTAGTCTCGTTGTCGATCTGTCTCCTTTCATTCTTCCAACAAGGCTACCGCTGTTACCATTGACAACGTTGCCATCCATAGGATGACTGTTTTGAGTGGAAATAATGCCGTTACTGCTGATGGGGTTTGTGTTACCATGGTTATTGTTTGCATTGATGACACTGCCCTGTTTGGTAGTAGCTCGATTTCCTCCTTGCGACACATCAGCGGTGGAAATGCGGCCTGCTTTGCTGTTATTTGCAGTAGATGGATTGCTCGAGAAGGGTTCTATATCCAATCCCTTCTTCGGCCCGGTATCTAGGTGCGTCGGACGTTGGCGATCGTATTCTGAGAAAGAGCGCACGCGTCGTAGTATTGGGCGTGGCTGCCGATGTTTCGATTCCTTAGCGTCGTTGCTGCTTATCGATGAATCATGGTCGTCGTTTGAGGTGCGTCGGATGTTTCTTCCGTTTTCATTGCGTCCTTTCAAGTCATCGAAAGCAAAACCCCGTAGTTTTCTGCCTAGCTTCGATTGCCGTGCGCTTTGCTTTCTTGCTTCATTAAAATAGTCATGATCAACGCTGACGTCAGTATGCTTGTAGCTATACGTCATATTGTTGACGTCAGAGGACGACCTCGTACGACGCAGGCCTCGTTTAGCGTCCGGATTAAGGCCAGTCGCCTTGGAATGGATCTCGATGGCTGAGCGGCAGCGGAACAATGCATTCGACCGTCGAATGTTCTCGCTGCCATCGTCATCGGAATTGCCATCTGGAGTTGATTTGTTGGACATTTTCAGGCCAGAGTCGGTCCTAGATCTCACTGTTTGATAGACGGGAGGTTTTCCAATCGACCTAGGTATGGCACTCCTGCGTTGCATCGCTGCAGGGAAGAGAAATACATGGAGTTAGATGCAATCGATGTACAACCGATAGCCGACGAACGAGGGTAATCGTGATGATAGATGTGATCATGTGTTATACTATACAAAAGGGAAAGAAAGAAAGAAAGAAAGAAAGAAAGAAAGACGACTCGATTTGATATAAACCAATCACGTGACAGCACCTGCTCGATGTTTGCCTCTCGGCGGCGGTGGTCTCAGTTCCAGTTGTCCTTGTCTCGTTTCAATGATGTGCTCCTTGTGTTCCGCTGCCCAGCGCACTGTCTTGGGCGCACTCATCAGGAAATGGTCATCAGATGCATCTAACACCAAGCAATAGAGAGACAGGGAAATCAGGATTTAACGAGCGATCTATTTCTTCGATCGATGGAGCGAGACACGCTATATAAATATGTGCGCTTCCGCACTACCATGGCTTTTATGAAATGGATGACGACTGTCTGCTGACCTGTCAACGTGCGATCTTCCCCTTCAAAGTCCATCTTCCAGCGGATGTGCTTTGGTCTCGCTCTGCCTCTTTCTCCTGGATCGCATTCGTCGGATGAATCTTCCAAGGGTCCACGAATGATGTTCGGCGACGAGTGACTGTTGAGTAGGGTGCTGGAGTCTTCTTGTTCCTGTAGGATGGGGTCGTCTATCTCTGGCCAGTGAGGAGATCCATTGAACGCACCCAACATGGCCACGTCGTCCAAAGTGAGACCATGTCCATTGCTCATATCTTCAAGGTTGCCTAGCAGCGCCACGGCACAAGCGACGCTCGCACTGCACACAGCCGCGTCGGGATAATGACACGATTCCCTCACGCCGTCCATGATCCTACCAAGGAAGTCGAACGGCCGTCATTTCAAGAACAACGACCCGAAGAGAAAGAAGCAGATCCCGTTATATTACACACACTCACAGTCGGAACAGGTCCAAAGTAGCACCATCCTGCAGTTGACCGACGCCTTCCGCTTGGCCATTCGTTGTAACCGAACCGTCTTGCAATGGTCCTGCCAGGCTCAAGAGACGCTGCGGATTCCCAAGCACCTGAAGAGCACGAGGACAATGGTCAACTGAAACTAGTCGAATGCAATCAACAGAAACCACATGCGCATAAATGGTGATGATCCAACCTCTTTTGTGATCCTGAGGGCCTCGAGACGATGCTGGGGTGGTGGATGAAGCAGGATCCTATGGAAGAGCGTTTTCAACGACGGACGCAACGACGCCGACAGTCCAACGAGTCGCAGCAGTTCAACAGCTATGAAATGAACCCATTTCACCAGTGGATAGCCGATGGTGCTTTTCATGCCACTGCGAGACGAAGAGATGGATTCATCGCTGAAGTTCATGTTGGCACCGCGGCCTCGCTTCGCTGGATCAGCTGCTGGATTGTTGAGTGCGTAGACGAGGGCGGGACACATGATGTCACTGTTAAATAACATGCATGCAATGCGTAACTCACTCATTCGAAAAACCGATCGATTGCAGAAGGAAACTCACTATTGCGCGCATACTTACGCTATGACGTCAACAAACTTGTGCTGCGCATGTACCACCATGGCTGGCAAGTTGCAGAGAATAACGTGCATCGACTCAACGTACAACAGGACAACGGCTGACTGCTGATTGGACCTGAATGGATGACAAAATGATCTTTTTCAGAAAGAGCTATATGCCGTCAAACCTGTATTAGCGGCCACCCTATTAGAGCAGCCACCTGTGTATAAAGGCCACTCTTCATAACCCCAAAATGACTTTTTCTATAGAAATCAACCTGGACGGAAAGGCCACCTGTCTATAAAGGTCATCTTTCTCAGGTCTCAAAGGTGACCGTTATCGAGAGGTTTTACTGTACCCGCGTACATACTCTACATACACAAAATGAATGCATCTGTAGCAAACGAACATCAAAATGCCACGATTGATGACAGCTGGCTTACCAGTTGGTCGACTGAAGTCTGAAACTGAAATGCTTCAGAAGTAAAATGACGTCATTGGTTAAGATCTCTGACGTAATCGACGCAAGACCTGCAAGAGCACCACAAAGGAAGGTTTCGATCATTCGATGGCATTGACCAGCCAATAGGAAGCTGCGCTGGATCAAACGGTTTCAGCACTCACTTGATGGTCGTTTGCCGTAGGAATCATTAGCTTTGCTGCCCTGAAATTATCAGGAATACAATTTGTTAAGATCAGGTTCTACAGCTGGCATGAGATGTTATATTGCTGTATAATAGCACATCGTGTGACTTTATTGACATATGAAAATCATAAGAAACAGTGTAACTATTTTTACATGGAGCAGAAGAGAGTCAAAAGACAATCCTTACGTTGTCTTGGAGACGCAGACCGACAAACGTCATCAATTGCGAAAGAGTGGCGCGGCATGTGGCCTTGGTCGAGCCTTGGTGCGCACGCGCAAACGTCTCAATGCAGATCTACAACAGGAAAGAGACCGTGAAATGACACTTGCGAATTACTGCGCGGAGCAACGATGGAATACATGGGCAGTTGGGCACTACCAACCTCGGCAACGCTGATGAGATGGTCGCCGTGGACTTCGCAAGAGGCTGAGCAGCTGATCAACAGCAGAAGCTACAGAATGACAAGGGCATCATATATGACATCACACTGTGGCGTCTATCTATAAATAACGTGCTGGACAATATGATTGACTTTAGCGAGCGAACCTTCATAATTTCCACTTGGATCTCGTCGGCCAACGACGGCGTCGCTGCTATTGTCTTCAGAAATTGAACCGGCAACTGATCTCCAGGATTTTCATCAGCGGAATTGGAGCAGAAGCGATCATCAGAGATGAGTCTCTGAGGATATGACAACAAATAAAAGCCGTCGGAACATTGATCTTGATAAATCAAAGGAGTTCTGGAGTACTCATACATTAAAATGGTGAACAGGATACATAAGGAACTGTACAATCTACAAGCATCATCAACCAGTGATCATCAGCGCGGTTTCGCAATGCGATTACGAGCCATCATGGCAGTTATTCGCAAGATAATCTACTTCTCAAAATAACACTTCATCAACATCATAGAATAATGAAATGACAGGCGCCATTTTTTTGTTTCGGAGCACGAATGTTACTATCAAGGTTGTGGATTTTGTAGCTGCTATTATAAATTTTTATATCTTAAAATTATAATTTTTAACAAAAATGCTTCAATATTTTTTATTGTTCGTTTGCAGTCCCTTTGCCAGCTACTGTAGCCTCGCGTTCCTTCCATTCTCGTAAAGTAACGAATTCGCTGCGTTTGGAAATACAGTAGCAACAAGTTGGGATTTTATGTTCAAGAAGTATCCTTCTAATTTGTCCTGCAACATCTTCAGAGAACTCTCCAACAGTGTGTTCGATGTCAGATATTCAATCCACTAAGCGCACCTGGGTATATAAGCCAGTTGACCTCTGGAACAGGTGAAGACGCCAGGAAATTGCTTTGTTTAAAACGCATTCACCCGTACTGTATTCTATGGTGGTCAATTTCAAAGATTGTTCTTAGTTGTCAAAGATTGCTGATTTCAGCTCAAAATCACGTTTCCCAAAATGCATTAGAAATGTGCCTTGTTATAGTTGATCAAATGTTGCAATCTATATTAGGCTGCATGTAAGTGGACTACCCGAATAGTCCCTGTGTTCGCCTGTCATGTTTATGGCAAATAAATCAAATCAAAAAAATATATATTGGAATACATTCGATTTTCAGCTTAGTTCAGCAAGACAACCCTTTCTAACTAAGAAGAGTCCTTAAAATTGGCAATAATAGAAAGGAGTGTTGTTGTTTGAAACTTTGATGTTAGGCAAACATCCCGTTCCTCCTCTATTTCGTTACCAAATTACATACAGATTTCCACAGTTCACAGTTAAATACATCAGAACGATTGACGGACAAAATCACTAATCAACATGTAGATTACGACAAAGAAAATAAAGTTTATAGCTACGATGAAGAGTTGTCCACGGACTTCACCAGATATAGTCATGAATTGACTGGCGAGCGTATTCCTTGGATCGCATAAGGTGCCCAATCAGTTGCATACGACGCTGCCGTACAACGGAGCGAGCAGAGGGAGAAATGAGGGGAAGGTTGGCAGTGGCATTGGCGTTATAGGCCAGTGGTAGCCAAGGGCCGCTTGAAAAGAGTGCGGATGAAAATATGTCAACTACGGAAATAATGTACTAGGATTGTAAGCGGTCAATTAGATCGCTACTTGGACAACTTTTGATTGGAGGGGACTGATTATGCTGTGACGTGAACTCCATCTAAAGTGTATTAATTAACTATCCAGAACAATAACAGTCAAGTACCTGAAGACCTGTCACTGCCAAAGAGGCGAGTTTCATCGATCTCGATTCCAAGGCGATCTTGAATGGAATGAGACAAGCCTCCCTGTTACGAAAGGAACATACCACAGTAACGAGACGGAGCGCAAGGGCCAAAGTGACGCACGCGTCGACGCCCTCTCCTGTAGACTTACCTCAATTGCCACGGTTCCAGTTTCATCGCGTCGCTTGCTCGATCGTATAAGTGTCCTGTCAATAGAAATCAGCAACTCGCTGATCACAAAGAAGGTTCTACACTTTCACTCAGACGCACGCAAATTAATCTAATATTATTAGCGAACTATCGATAAGGAGTCCTTAAATAAGCTTGTCAAATTACTTACTAATTTGTAATATTCTAAGCATTTATAATTGAAGTATGTGGGTTATTAACTGACAATCTTACATAAAAATTGAGAGTTATATCGATTGCCTTTAGCAAGCATAACAATTGTCCTCAATGGAAAAGGTATTGTATAGCGGTTGGATATCAAAGCAACGTCCGTTCCGCAGAGAGCTATGCAGAGAGCAAGAAAGCTTCTTCATGGGATTCTATCACAGTTATTCATTTACATGTGTTCCGTTAGAAATTTGCACGTAACACAAGCGCCTCAGTTGAAGAAATAGACACGGCAGCAAATGAAAGGCAAACATCCACCTTCGCTTTATTTGACTTACTCGATTGCATAGTAACCAAGTGTAATGTCATATTTATTATTATTATTATTATTAAAATATAATTATACTACATGATGATAGAAATACCAACATACTCAGTAAAAGCAAGAATGTTTAGATTGATTAGATATTCCAATGAGTGTTTGGTGTTGTCGATGTGTGTCCAATTTAGAAAGCAAACTATTGCAAAAGCAGGAAAACATGTGGAAAATATTCTTCTTCTTTACCTAAGAAAAAGTTTATTTCATTCAAGGATGAGCTTTCTTAACATAAGAATTGCGTTTCAGGAAGGACTGCAGTGGTTCTAGATTTGGCTTAGTAAGTTATTTCTTGCAGCGTGGACAATTATTCTTGTTTTGGGCTTTAGAATAGAATCCTAATAAAACCAGAACGTTTAATCTGGCGAAATTTGGAGCCACATTTCTGCAGATGCTATAATTCGATTATTATTGTGATATAAAAATCGATAGAATGCGGACGAGATAAGAATGAAATGATATAAGAATAAATGCTCAAAGTCGATTGACAGATTGCTGTCGCCAAGTGACTGAACACATGGCAATATGTTGGTTTTGGAATTGCATCTACGGCAGTGAATGAAGGATGAGTGACACTCACCGCAAGCCTTCAAGCATGATTCTCTCAAACTCTTAAACCTGGCTGCGATGGGTTCTTGTGATATCTCATTCAATGTCTCCTCCATCTTAATCGCATTAAATCCACCCCCGCATTAAATCAATTCATTGTAATCAAATCCAAGACGAACAGACGGCGGGATTGAATCTCCAGTCAATCAATGCAAGGCCAGAGTCGGCCCATAGCGGGATTACCAAGCTTTGTAAGATTCCACATAGCGCGGACGGAATCGAAACAAAAGCGGTCTCAACGTCTCTCTCGGACACACACACACCCGATCGTGCAACCAGCAACGAGGTCAACACGTCACGGTGCTACCAGCACTCAACCTCGCATTGATAGGCGACAGAGAAGAGAGGCGTTCTATTGACGGCCCGTAGCTAAGAAGCAAAGAATCTACATTTCATGTAACAAGAAAGCATTGTCAGTAAATTGGTACGCGCTAAGATCCTGGGTCTCTTGCTGCTCGCCTTGCCATCGAACGCACGAACTGCTCACGTGTTCGTAAAAGCAAAGCGGGCTGTAAGGACAAGTGCGATCTGCCACCTGTTGATTTGTGAGCAGCTCCATTAACCAGTTCCCAACACAACCTCGGTCTCGAGACAATGAAAACGAAAGAAAGAGGCAAAGCTGGTCTCCAGATCACGTGATCCATCTTTGATGAACAGCCAATACGAAGAAATGGAAAGAGAAAGAGAGAAGTAGCTTGAAGGTATATGACAGGCAAACAGATCAAGCCTCTAACCAATATGTATCAACATAGTGACAAATAATAATGTTTTACAGAATATAAACAATGCAAATCGCAGCTCTACGCGTAGGTTTTTGGAGCACAGGACTGTCTCGCCGTCATCCAAGTTGAGAGAACACAACATTGAACGTTGATTGTCCTTCGTCACGTGTTCCTATCACAGCTTCCATTTAGTCTTGCCTTCGTCGCTCATGGTAACACGACGGCTGCACAAGAGCTCCAAGGCTTTGGGATAGGCCCTATGTTCAGCCTCTTTCACACGCTCCTGCAGCCTCTCTACGGTGTCGTCGTGGCGTACTTCCACCGTCTCCTGGGTGATGATGCCACCGGCGTCGACGTCCTCCTGAAACACAAAGCACGCTGGCAGATGACGCGCAGTGCACGATGCTTAAATACGGGTGAGGAATGGTGGGAAGTGGGAAGGCCTCTCCTTACCACGACGAAGTGGACGGTGCATCCGCTGACCCGCACCCCGGCTTCCAAAACTTGTTCATGGACGTGAAGGCCTTTGAAAGAGGGCAGCAGTGATGGGTGGACGTTGATGAGTTTGCCGCACCACTGACGAACGAACTCACCCGTCAAGATACGCATAAAGCCAGCGAGGCAAATAACCTCGATCCCGTGCGATCTCAGACAATCGTGTACGGCCATGTCGAAAGCGAGACGATTCTTGAATTGCTTGTGATCGATCACCTAGCAACCACAATAAAATCTATCACATCACAACAGATGGAAATAAGAAACATCATGAAGCACAAATTGAAGAAACCCATGCCACGCACCACAGAGGGAATGTTAGCCTTCCGCGCACGCTCGAGTCCTTTGACGCCGTCGACGTTTGAAATGACCAACGCGATGATGGCGTGTCCTGCTGCATTGGCGGTGGAGGCGTCAATTAGCGCTTGGAGGTTCGTGCCTGAGCCAGAGATTAGCACAGCAACCCGCATCGTCTGGGAGGCAGTCGTCACCGCATTTGACTGAACAAGCGAGGGCACCCGTTCAACAAATGCGTCGCACAGGCTGGCCACATCCACTCTGCTGTCAGACGAATCCCGGGCGTCCACGACGCTGCCGATACATGTCGACGTCTCTCCGTTGGCGTTCAGTCGTCGCAGGACGGTCTCTCTGTCGTTCTGACTGACGATCAAGACCGCGCCGACGCCGCAATTAAAGGACGAGATCATTTCAATCGGGTCGACGTTGCCCGCTCGAGAAAGCCACGCGAAGACAGGCGGAATCAGCCATCGACACGCGTCAAGAGCAACGCCACATTGAGACGGCAGGACGCGTGGAATGTTCTCTACCAGGCCTCCGCCTGCAATCGAGAATCAATATTAGAGAAGATGCCCCAGTGGTCACGTGGTCAATGGGGCATCGAACGGTGGGGGGAGTGCGTCTGGACAGCACCTGTCACGTGGGCGAACGCCTTGACGAGGCCATCGCGCATGAGCGGCAAGACGGTCTTCACGTAGATACGCGTCGGCGTCAACAAGTCGTCGCCAAGTGATTGCCCGTTTGAAGTCTCGTAAGGGCAGGGAGCCTCGTAATCGAGACCTTGCGCAGCAACCACGTGGCGAACAAGACTGAATCCGTTGCTATGGAGTCCTGACGACGCTAGACCAATCACAGCGTCACCCGGTGCAATATCTTGGCAACGCGGTAGGAGGTCTCCCTTAGTAACAGCACCAACAGCGAATCCTGCCAAATCGTACTCTCCATTCGCGTACATTCCAGGCATCTCCGCGGTCTCGCCTGGACAAAAGCAAGACAAGGATGTAATGGCAACAAACAAACACAGCAGTGATTCAAACGGATGTCACTGTGCCATATGGCTCACCGCCAACGAGCGCACAGCCAGACTGGCGACATCCTTCGGCAATGCCACTGATCACTTCCTTGGCAACTGTAGGATCGAGCTTGCCGCATGCGTAGTAGTCCAGAAATAACAACGGTTCTGCCCCCTGTGCAAGTATGTCATTGACGCACATTGCAACGAGGTCAATACCAACCGAGGCATGCTTTTTACACGCCTGCGCCACCTAGTGCAAACACAGACACATAGGGGATGAAGCTCAGCAAGTCAACATGTACACTATACAACATCCAAATCAACATTGAATAGTGGCGGGGTGGGAGCAGCACGCGTAAAATTACAACACAGGTATTTCAACACATACACAGATGATACATAACGCACGACGGGAAGTACCTTGAGTTTGGTTCCCACGCCATCTGCCCCGCTGACGAGAATGGTGTCACTGTTATAGCCCGACGCAGCAAGATCGAAGAGGCCGCCGAAACTGCCTAAATCAGGAGCGCATCCCGCGCGAGCTGTTCCTTTGGCAAGCGGTTTGATGGCATCGACCAAGGCAGCCCCTGCCGCAATGCTGACGCCAGAATCAGCGTAAGTGAGCGACGCCGGCTTACATCTGCAACATCAAACGACTCCGTCTATCACCACGGCAACACATGATCACGACTGAGCATAATTATAGGTTGACTTAGCAAAGCAGCGACATTCAAATCATGAACACAATCACAAATAGAAGACAAAAGCATATGGGAAGTAGTAGGTTACTATGACAACAGCTAATGATGCATCATTCCAAGGCAAGATTGCAGTAATGCTTTGCGATGCCAGACAGCACGATGCTCTGCGGACAATGATTGGAAGTAAAGAGGTGCAATGGAGAATAATAAAGACGAAGGAATGATCCAAGTCGTTGAAGCAGAAGTGCATCGATTCACGCAAGTCAGAAGCCCGCTGCTAGCATAAAAACGGATACATACTTGACCGAACTGGCAACAGAGGCAATATCAGTTCTGAACGTGGCATTTTCAAATGAGATGCAAGCAACTCCATCGTAGGCCTTTTGCCTTGCTGCTGCAACAGACGGTCCAATCGCAGTGACGGCCAGGACGCGGCCACCAGCAGTAACAACAGTCTCCTCTTGCACACACGTACCAGCGTGAAGCACTTTGATCCGTGAATCAGCCCTCTGCGGAACAACAGAAACAGCAAGTATGAACGATTGCTCAGCAACCACGGTTGGTAAGATTAATAAGAAATAATCAGCTAAAATGATTGACGGCCATAAATTTCAAAGCTTATGAAGTAGGAATTAGAGTACAGTGAAACTTGTCTACAACGGTCACCTCTGGGAGTTAAGGAAAATGACCTTTATAGACAAGTGGCCTTTCTGTCCAGATTGATTTCTATAGAAAGTGTCATTTTTGGGGTTATGAAGAGTGACCTTTATACACAGGTGGCCGCTAATACAGTTTTGACTATACTAAACAAAACGATGTTGCAACTTACCTCTGCTTCTTCCATGCCAGTAATAGTAAACCCCTTTTGGTACGACAGAGGGTAACCACCGGATGCCATGACAACAGTCACTGATGCATGTCCTTCTCGGAATTCTACTGGTGCTGCTTTGAGGTTACCTTGTGCACATGCTGACATGACGGTATACAGATCTGATGACAGCAGAGGCAGTAACACTTGTGTTTCTGTCAGAGGTAATAGCATCATAGCACAATCACATTGCTGGCTGTCATCAAAAGCAGACACAAAATGCAAGGCAAAGCATTGTCGCAGTGTCAAGTGAGCATCCATTGTTCGAGGGCATAGAAAAGCACACTACATTACAGTTAAATTTTATTTAAAGAAAACACCAGCTACGTCACCTGGATCACCGAATCGACAATTAAATTCCAAAACGACGGGGCCTGATTTTGTAATCATCAATCCAGCATACAAGATGCCAACAAATGGAGTGCCGTCATTGCGAAGAGCATCGACAGTTTTCTGAAGTACGTTGCTGCAAACGTCAATCAACATTTCTGATGGGCACACCTGTCAATCAAAAAACACCCAAAACGTATCAAGAAGAAGCAATAACGATAAAAGTAGTATTGGTCGAATGCTTACCCATCACTGCATTCCTTTTGCTACGTTAGTTCGATAAGAATATTAATGAAATAGTATTCACTCACATCTGATGCAGGACAGTATGCTCCCATGCCACCAGTGTTAGGTCCCATGTTACTATCAAGCAAACGTTTGAAGTCACGTGCAGGTGGGAAGGCCTTTATGTGAATCCCATCAGTGAAAGCAAGAATCTGCAAGCACAATGCAACAGGATTAGTGTCAGACTAATTGATTCGGTCTTACCGGTTAAGATGTCCTGATGTGCTGCTGCGGCTTCTTGAGGCTTGCACAGGTTGATAGCTTTTGCTAAGTTGAGATCTTTGAGCTCCAATAGCTTTTGTCGAGTGGCGTCACTGCGGACGCCAATGACGAGGCGATCTCGAAGAAGACGATCGCGGCAACATGAACCAAAGTTGCATGATACTTGTAACTCACGGAGGTCGTTAATCCATTCATCTATGGACTCTCCATCAGCTTGCTCGCGTCAATTGAATCTGTGGGTCTCAACAACCTCATTGACGACACCACGAGCGTAAGTTTCCAGCGCGTTTAATAAGGCGTCCATTGACTTTCGCTCCACATCAGTTAGCGGCAAGTTCATTAGGATACGAAGTGTGTCATCGGAGAGACAACTCTGTAGAACGTAGACCTGTTGGTCCACTGACAATTTCGATAGGTTGGTGAGGCAGGCATAGCCGTGCCATTTAAGCTTCCACAGCTTAAAATCTTCGTAACGGTCGACCGACAGGTCGAGCTTTGAAGGAGGCCATGCCTCAATCTTCAGAGCGGTGGTCATCGTATATCACAAGTGAATGCAGGACGTTGTTCCAATAGCAAATCTACTGCACCATGTTATGTTCCCAAGGTTCGAGACAGGAACGAGACATATGTTATGAGATCAACATATAATCAGGCAGTCAGACGAATGACATTTATAACATGTCTGCGGTAACCTTCTATAGGTTATGCAGAGTAGACTAGGGACTAGTGTCCAGGCTACATATCACTACAAGAGCAACGAGTGAAGGCACTTCAACAGAAACTGTGAGCGCCCTCCATTAACTACCCAGCATTTAATGCTACAGAACATTCGTGAGCTAGGTTGCCTTGTGATTTAGATGTCACTCAAAATGTTTTTGAGATGGCAAGTGGCAACAACTAGCATTATTGGCAAACTTGTTCCTTCTGAGAAAACCCTGAGTACAAGCACGAGAGCTAGGCTGAAAAGCACAAATGTGAGTGGCAGTTCAGGTTTCCCATAAGTAGGACGATAACTTGATGGTCAAAGATAGAATGTCACTTGATGGACGAGGGATTCCCTTTATGTCTTAGTCTCTCTTTTCTATGCCTCCACTCTGTGAAAGGAAGAAATCTCGAAAACGGTGGACTGACCGTCACTTGACCCCTGGATTTGCTCTATTAAAACTACTCAACATAAGTTGACATTTATGTTGAGTGAAACAGTTAATCTTACCGATACTTCTTCGCCTTCCAGAAATTCTTCGACCACCACAGTTGCACCAGCCTCGCCAAACTGTCGATCCTTAGGGCAAGGACAAAAAGAACAACAGCAATATTTGATAAAAGAAAGCCTGGCTATTTGATTTCGGGTCACAGTCAAGCAAAAATCTAGATCCGCCCCTGCATACTGACACACTGCTCTAGACATGTCAATATTTGAATCTGTATCAAGCTGCCCGGTTGTGTGTTGAATCACGCAGCGACATCGTATTAATTAACGCAAAACAACAACATACCTTCATCATTCCAGTCACAGCATCAATTGCCTCTTGCTTTGAATTGGAAACAACAACGCCTTTTCCTGCGGCCAAACCACTTGCTTTGACAACATAACCGTCCCAATTTAATGAATTTATGTAACTGATTGCATCTTCGGCACAATGAAACGATTTCCACCGTGCAGTTGGAATCTGATACTTGTCCATAAATGTTTTAGCAAACTGCTTGCTTGCTTCAATCTGAGCAGCTGCTTTGCTTGGTCCAAAGCAAGCGATATTTGCCTTATATAAAGAATCCGATATTCCATCTGCTAGTGGTATTTCAGGACCAACAACAACTAGGTCAACATTATTCGACTTACAAAACTCGACAACAGCATTATGGTTTGTGACGTCAATTGTTGTAACATTTTCACATTTCAGTTCTCTTTCTGTTCCTGCATTCCCTGGACATATAAATACTTTTTGTACATGTTTGGATTCTGCTAGTTTCCAGCAAATAGCATGTTCTCTTCCGCCACCACCAATTACCAGAACATTCCCCTTTTCCACGTGTTCTTCTTCACCCGCCATTTTTTTGTTGACCTCTTCCTGTGGCCTCTTTTCGACGACCCTGAAGCAAAACTTATGGTCTTGGTCATGGCTTTGGTCACCATTTACCAAAAAGTTTGCATAAAACGAGGAGCTGTTTGTCGAAAATGGAATTTTAGAATGATTTTATGATGGAGAGAAGGCACAGAAATGCTAAAAAGTCTTGAAGATGTCTCTCCACGATGGATCGGTATAGAAATGGCTTAATGAATTCTTTAAATCACGTCAAATGACGGTCTGACAGATTCAAGTTTAGTTCCATGAGGCATAATTCTGGCGAAATTGACAATTAATTAACTGGTGATGTAATTCTCACTGATTCTCTTGCATTTAGATCATCGATTTGAAGGCAGAGGTATCAAGGAAGGAAGATGCCTCTCGAAAGAGATCATCACTTGAAAGAAATGATGCAAAGGGGAAGAAAACATTAGAAAAGGTCATCATCTATATTCATATCATCAGTTAATTATATCTAGAGGTCCTGTGAATTAAGTCTTGCACTTTATGGCCACTTGCTTGGCTGCCTGAAGTGCAAGAACGTATTCAATTCATCAGCTGTTCTGCTTATGCTTGCTTTTTTCCCTGCTATGGCTTTTATTGTAAGTCGGTCTTTGTTTTCGAATCAATCCTTGTACAGTCAAACCTGTATTAGTGGCCACCTCTATAGAGCAGCCACCTGTGTATAAAGGCCGCTCTTCATATCCCCCAAATGACACTTTCTATAGAAATCAACCTTGACAGAAAGGCCACTTGTCTATAAAGGTCATTTTTCTCAGGTCCCAGGGGTGACCGTTATAGACAGGTTTCACTGCAGTGAAATTTCTTCCTAAATGTGAACAGAATTCATGTTCAAGTGCCCGCTCTCCGCTGTGTCAGCATCAAATGGTTATCACACTGAGGTAACTGACATGCAAGGGGTGACGCTATTAAAATACATGTAAAAAGTAGCCTTCTATTGGTGTACACTATACCGATACCTACGTAGGCCCTATATGGAGGTGCGTATATGTAACTAGACATGTAATGCATGAGTACTGACTAAAATTATTACCCACTTCGCTTAGGAAATCTGTTCCTGCATGGAGAAATCTATTTGTCACTGCTTGTGCATACAAGTTTGAGAGCTGTGATATGATCAATGCCAATATGCATTGGATTTTTCCCATCCAATATGACAGCTGGGAAAATGGTTTCTATATGATATCTATAACAGCTCAGTTAGGATAAACAATCAAACCTGTATTAGTGGCCACCTCTATAGAGCAGCCACCTGCGTACAAAGGTCACTCTTCATAACCCCTGGACAGAAAGGTCACCTGTCTATACAGGAAATTCTCAGGTCCAAGAGGTGACCGATATAGACAGGTTTCGCTGTACAGTCAAACCTGTATTAACAACCACCTTTATAGAGCAACCACTTTTGTATAAAGGCCACTCTTCATAATCCCAAAATGGCACTTTATATAGAAATCAACCTGGACAAAAAGGCCATCTGTCTATAAAGGTCATTTTCCTCAGGTCCCGAATGTGACCATTATAGACAGGTTTCACTTTTACTTTAATGTTTTGGTATCGGCTGCGATAGAAAATGCGTCGGCATCAGCCTGTAAATGAGTAGATCATATTTATCAAACAGCACTGCATATCAGTTTAATGGTAAATTCAGTCGAACCAATTCTATTCAAATTATGACATGTGTAATCTGATAATGTAACTCTAAGTATTGTAATTATCATGGAGTCGAAATTAACCTAGTCATCGGATAGCAAGAGCTAGACTCACTGAAATTTAGAGTAATGATTTTGGGCGTGAATCGCCGAGCTCTGCTGTTTAGTCACAATACGTTGCCCTCTTCAAAAAGGGAGACCGAGGCATATGTAGCAATTACAGAACTCTTGCTTTGATATATCATGCCAGTAAGATTGTTCTGTATCTTATCCGAGAGCATCTTAATCGCGTTGCAGACACTGTTCTCAGCAATGCGCAGTTTGGATACAGAAAAGACAAAGCCACCAGCCCACCACTGATGCGATATTTAACCTGAAGCTGATTGGACAGGCATACATGGCTGTCAAATGTCCACTCCATGTTTTGTTTGTTGATTTTAAAAAGGCCTTTGACTCAGTCATTCATAGCAAGCTGTTTAAAATCATTGCTGACTTTGGAGTACCATCTCATGTTGTCCTACTTGTTGTCAACCTCTATCGTGAAGCAAAGGGATCCATATTGTGGAAAGGTCTCTCTATACCCCAACATTCAATACTCCTGTTGGTGTAAGGCAAGGCTGTGCTCTGTCTCCTGTTTTATTTAATCTTTACACCGAAGCAATGGCAAGAGAGTGGCTTCATAGCATTACCCATCTACCACTTCCAAACATTGCTGGACATGAAACCCGTGAAATTCGCTACGCTGATGATAGTACACTTATCACTTTGACAGCACTCGATTCGGAGCATATGCTACATCAGCAGGCGTCGCAATTCACCCAGAGAAACATGATACTCCAACCCATGATGGATGATACAACAATAACATTTCAAGCAAACCGATCAAACATGTGGCACACTTTCGATATCTTGGTTCGGTCATCACACATAACCTAGATGTTACATCTGAGATCCGCCAACATATAGCTATGGGCAAGCAAGCCTTGGGAAAATCTCCATATGTTAATTCAGATCGCCTTGACCCTGCCGTGAAGTTACAGTTGATCCAAGCTTTAATCCTGTCAAAAGTTTTATATGGATGTACTGCCTGGACACTGGACAGTCAAGGTCTCCGATTTCAAGTGTGTTGACAGTTTTCGTGAAATATGGAGGCAACTCTTGAATATCAATTGGTGTGACCACGTGTCCAATATGGAACTTGCTGAATTGGTTGGGGATAGATGGTCACTTTCATCTTTCTCCGTGATTGAGCAGCAGTACAGGTGGCTTGGTCACTTTGCCCACCACTCGGATGCAGCCAGTGACCTCATCCAAATGCTCCCATCAGGCAAGAGTCGTGGTCGTGGCAGACCACGTTCACGTTGGATAGATTCGCTATCTCGATGGACAAGCAGCAATATCGAAGTAGTGATGAAGCAAGCTGTTCAGCGTCTGCCATTGAACAATGAAGATATATGTCAAGAACGTCACCATCCTATGACACTGTGCTAGCATTGATGTTTATTATGATCTTTGTAAATAATTGTTAATTCTTTGTTCACGGTCATTCACGGCCTCTTTAGCCTATGAAATTATTATTACTATTATTTTGGGCGTGGTAAACTAGCTATTCAATGTGTATTGGTTGGACTATTTTGGATATTCTAGTAGTTCACTTCTCAAATAGAAATTGAACTATTTTGCAATTTTGGTTGAATTAAATAAGTAATTATTAGCAAAATTACTCAAGATAAAATAAAGAAGCATTGCTAGTCAACGAAGCAGCTTTCTACCCGTTGTTGTTGTTCGTGTTGCTTACTTGAAAATGACGTTATTGAATTTTGATTGACAGCTGTCTGCAATTACTGGTAAGAAGAAATTCACGAAATCCAAGCATGTCGTTGTTGCGCCTATCAAAGGAGCGGCTGAGTCTGAAGAGTGGGAACAGCAACTGCTTAAATCTAAGGAACAATTGGAAGCAAAGTCAAGGATTTACGAGCGAATGCAGATTGGATCATTGGAGGGTGAGGTGATTTCTGAAAATCGAGAGATGAAGTGGTTTTACTTTCCCAATGTCTTTAAATATGGACTGAGCTATGGAATAAACAGCTAGGACTAAAGATGAGACGAAGTCCAGTATTATATATTTTCGATTTTGAATTTCAACTGTTAAAATTCGGAAAAACGGATTCGAATTCGAACATTTTTGATTTCCTTCAAGTGAACAATTCTCGGAGAGACAACAAGTCTACAGGCAACTGAAGCCACTTTATGACGGGCGTGTTCATTTCCCTTAAAATTTCCCAAGTACATAGGCCGACACGGCAGGAGAAGACTATCGAAACTTTGTTTTGGCATTGGATCGACAAAGAAAATCTGAAGTTCTGTATTAAAAATTAATAATTTGCAAAGGCGATTTTCAGCTTTGATTTTTCGATTTCAATTTCCAATTCAATTTCGAATTTTGCCCCTGAAGTTCAGGAAAACCGATTTTAAATTCGAACTTCGTCCCATCTCTAACAAGGACCCATACAATTGTTACTGTTCACCAGCGTCTCATTGCTTTGAAGAAACTGAAACAAACATTGAGTTATTATAGGCTATTGAAATTAGAAACTCTAAAAAAGAATAATTATGTTGAAATTAGAAATTCTAAATAGTTATGTTGAAATGAGAAACTCAAAGATTGAATAATTTATAATTATTTTGAATTAGAAACTCTAAGATTGAATAATTATGTTTAATTTCTATGTTGAAATTAGAAAGTTCAAGGTTGTCTTTTTTACTAAAATCAGCAATTACAAATTTTAATGACTAGGCCTGTTTTAAAGTTAGTTGTCAAATGATTCTCCATTATATTAATCAGAACTGTCAAGATTTGATTTTCAAAACGGTTTTAGGTCTTAATGATAAGATTGTGATCATTGTCGAAACGGTCGACTTGTCACGATTGTGGTGATGTGACTTCCTTGCAGCATCTTCCCATTTGGCCACCGTTGTATATGATTCATTCATTCATTCATTAAGTTAATTTTCCCTTGTTCTTTTGGTCGTTGGTCTATTTATTCTTTGAAATCAAAGATAAAAGATTTGTTTACAGAAATTGGTTTGTGGAAACGCTTGATATGGAAGGAGATGTAGACCACAGCTTCCCGTTGGATGTCGCATAGTTGATTGTATTATTAGTTAGACTATTATATTAACAGTGCCTTGAATTTTATTTCAGATGAAGAAAACGAGGACGGTGAAACTACGTACTTAGTGGACTTCCACAAGAAAGCCATTGCAGATGTGAGCGTACAAAACAAAAGACGTTAGGCCTATTTGCTATGCTAATGCACCTTTTAACAGAGTAATCAAACATACAGTTGATTAATACAGAAAGACTCTACTCTCTGAAGACATTAGAACATTTTAAGAACACTACCAACCAATGCAGCAATGCTCGACCTCACTGTGCCCACTGATCACAGCAATAGACCTATCAATATTTTCTAGAATTAAATCAACTTCTCCTTTTAAGCTATGTTTCAAAGCCTGCATGGTGAGGGTGAAAAACATTTTCCCAACAGATTTCGTTAACCCTTGTCCTGCTATTGACGGGTATACACGTTTTGAAACACGTCAAAAGTAGCAACACATAACCAATCAGATAGTTAGTCCTTAGCAAGCAACCAATCAGCAATTGATGAAGCGACTTCAAGTCTTCATTTAAATAGTTTTACCAGCAGGACAGGGGTTATCGTAAAGCACAATCAATTCATGCTGACATGTTTTTCTGTTCTTGTATTTCTTCTCACAGGAAGAACTGAAAGATGTTCTGCAGAAAGACGATTGGTTAGTAGATTGAACAAGAAGTCCACAACGCTAATTTGATATAAATTAATGTGTTAATATCATGATCCTTGCTCCTTTCAATTAAGGGTGGAATTCACAGATTCATTTGGAAGGCAACGAAGATGTCAGAGGAAAGATTTGTCAAAATTCAGGGAGCTTGATCCTAGTCTCACTGTTGAAGGTGACAGGTACAGTCAAACCAGTATTAGCAGTCATCTCTATAGAGCAGCCACCTGTGTGTAAAGGCCATTCTCCAGAACTCCAAAATGACACTTTCTATAGAAAACAACCTGGACAGAAAGACTACCTGTCTATAAAGGTCATTTTTCTCAGGTCCCAGGCATGACCGTTATAGACAGGTTTCATTGTAGGCCTAATGAAACGCTTGCATGATTGTAATTAATGCTTATCTAAAGCATAAATGATTAACTATGCCAAACTGCATTTAACGCCCGTTAAGTTCCCAAGTGTCGGTTGACCACCTGTTTTATTGAGCATGATTGTAGTCAGTATGAAGTACTAGACACACCATTGTTTACTTGGATTTGATGCACGTTTCTGTTGTAGGGTGAGCACTTCGGCATTGCTGGCTGATGCCGAGGCTACACATCTGAAAGAAATGCATCAGCAATGGGACATGGATGAAGAATCCCTCAGGCAGAACTTGGAGGGCCCAGTGCATTATGAGAATGTGAAATTTGACGGTTAGAAACTCTTAACTATTGGACTTGAAAGCAAATTGTATGACTGTATTGCTCTTGGAATCGAAGAAAGTGTCGAACTATTAGCCTAGACAAGCTGCTTCTTGAGGAACATATATAGGAAGAGACTTCAAATTTTCCGCGTCAGTTAGCAGTCTTTAGGAAAGTACAGTGAAACCTCGTTAATATCACTATGATTTTTGAGTCGAAAATCCTGATAATAAGCTGGTCGTGATATTAAGCGGGCTAAAATAGTTGATTTTGACAGAGCTTGGTTCTCAAATTGAAGTGACATTAAGTGGATTGTGATATTAACCGAGTTAATATTAACAGGGTTAGACTGTAACTAGCTAAGCCGCTAACCCAGCACTCTCCCCATTAATATTACTTTGGTTTATATCACGACCTCATTAATCCTACGTAATATTGAAAGCCAAGATCTATGAGAATTGATTGTTTTAAACTCTTAGTATCATCACTTGTTTGTTATTATTATCATTATTATAATATAATCTTGGCTTGGTGGCTTCAAAACCATTACAGTCGAATAGGTATTAGCGCCCACCTTTGTAGAGCAGCTACCTGTGTATAAAGGCCACTCTTCGTAACCCCAAAATGATACTTTCTATAGAAATCAACCTGGACAGAAAGGCTACCTGTCTATAAAGGCCATTTTCCTCAGGTCCCAAAGGTGACCATTATAGACAGGTTGCACTGTATGATATTATTGAGGTCGCACTGTCCTATTGAGTTATTGTTTTTACGAAGGGTTGAGCACTAATGGTGGCCATCACCATGGTTACATTGCCTTCTTTTAATCGTGTGTGCCTCTAGCCTTAAGTTTTGACACTGATAATCACAAGTACAACAGCTCTGATTGAAGGTTGTAATGTTTGTTTTGACTTCTGACAGATAATTTAGTTATGGTTTTGTGGGTTTTTTTATGCTCAGAGAAAAGGCAGCTCGGTGTTGGTTATTACCAGTTCTCCAAGAATGAAGAGAGTAGACAGGAACAGATGCAGCTGTTAAACAACCTTAGAAAAGAGGTACGTCATCATGTGAGAATTACATTATTGTTGGTGACCATGGACATTTGTGAATCTTATCAGTTAAGGGTTTTCTTTTATATTTCTGCATTAGTTTCATGAAAGTGGATATTTGTCCGGCAATGTCGGATATGCTATGTGATTCTTTAGTAGGACAAGGACTAGGATCAGGACTATGGCTGAGTTCTTGGGGTTATAACCAAAGGGTATGACCAAGGTTGAGTTTGGTTAGGGTCAACACTGGCATTTGGTTAGGAATAGATTGGGGCTAAATTCAGGGTTAGTTGGACTGTAATTCAAACAGATAAATATTGTTAAATTTCGAAAACTCTGTTTCATTTACGTTATTGTACATATTTAATTATTTATGTATGTTGCTTCAGATTTATCACTCAAAGTAAGAGAAATAGAGCATATTTAAATGCTGATTCTTTTATCGATTTTATGTGTCTTGTGATATTTATTGTTATTATTTTATAAGACTCTAGATCAACGCACACGACAGGATAAACTGAAAGACCGACGAAAAGAACTCATGGATGCTAGACTTGCCAAGATAAAACAGAAGAGGGCCTTGAAGCTTGGTAAATGTACAACTCAACCAGAGACGGAAAGCAAGGACCCAATTAAGAGCGTCGAGAGTGAAGCAGATGTCGTTGATGTAATTGTTCCGTCGGCATCTGATGGATCTGCTACAGAAGGTCAAGAGTCTCAGCCCACCGACAGGGAAACTGTGCCAGGTTGGTTGTGAGCCACTTCTTTGCTACCCCTGCCCCGCCCCCGCCCCTTTAACGACCATTCAGGGCAAGGTATGATTCAGGGGATGTCATGCATCTTAATAGCATTCTAACATTTAAATATTTAATACAGTGAGACTTATCTATAATGGTCACCTTTGGGACTCGAGGAAAATGACCTTAATAGACATGTGGCCATTCTGTCCAGGTTGATTTCTATAGAAAGTGTCATTTTGGGGTTATGAAGAGTGGCCCTTATACACAGGTAGCTGCTCTATAGAGGTGGCCGCTAGTACAGGTTTGACTGTGAATCTAGACTGTTTTTATATAGTTGAATGACAAGGAAAGAGACACAGGTTTTGATTGTGCTCATGTGAAATTCTGTCAAAATTTGCACGGCACGTCATACTTGCAAGAACACGACCGCGCTGACTAATGGCAAGGAAACATTCTCAGAAATAATTTAAACGATTTACAATGAACACAAGTAACAGAAGAGATCACAGCGTTTAAGTAGAAAGCAACATTGCTCCACAGATGTTCCATGCTCTCATCTACAATTTTACAAATGGCTTCTGCTCTCAAATCCTTGTTTTCTGGTGATTCTAGGTAAGTCTAGTAGCTCAATCTATATCGAAGATAGAAGAAACGAAAGATGGAACGAGTTTGCACCACCAACAGCGTACCAAGACAAAGTAGACGCCACTGATATCAACAACGACAAACGGAGTCTGTCGAGAGCGGACAATGCCATCTCTGAGGAGATCGATGACTTTTTATCACAGTGTAGATCAAAGTAAACATGGAACGTTGTTTCTTCTTTGTGAACTGAGGGAGAAAATACGGTTCGAGATTGTTAATAAAATCTTCTCTAAATATATTTGATTTATTATGTTTTTGGACATACAATATTGAGTTGATTTATTTGAGTGCTGGCTGTGTCTGCATTTAGCCTTTCGCAGATGGTCATCTTCAGCTCTGGACATTATATTTCCATTGTTGTGCCCCGATTGGCCAAACTCACAAGCAAAGTAAAACCGGTAAATCCTCACATGATGTATTGTGGGCTGTTTACATACCTCAGCAGACGCTGAACTGCTGTGCTTCTTTGCTGCTGGCTTACCATATGACGAAATACAGTTAAGATGAGTTTTTCTCTGCGGAAGTTTCTAAAGAATTTGATTAGCATTTCTCACTGATAGAACTTGCAATGATCGAATATACTACGATTATAGAATGCAAAAAAAATAGCCGATTAATCTGAAGGTAGATTATAGCCAGGCCAGATAAGATAATTATAATTTATAAATGATCCCATTCCAATCATTAGACTACAATGTGTGAATGTTAAAATATCAACTTGAGTTTAATAACGACTGATCAGGGGTGGGTCCACGGGGCTTGCGAAACGCGATAATAATTATATCTATGAATCTAATGATCATTAACATGATTATTAAGAAGTACGACCATGTCGTTTCATTGCTTCCCAATAAATTGAGCTGGAGACTGAATGCAATCCCGTTACACTATAGAACATGCGTGAAACTATGATATTTCGGGCATAAAGCATTATTGTGCTTTGATTGCCTTTGTCGCTCTCTGAAGCGTTACTATCTATGCTATCTTCTTCTCTTTTATTAGCTTATCGGTTTTACAGAATAAATGATGATGATGATGATGATGATGATGATGATGATGATGATGATGATGATGATACAGTCCGACCTGCATTAGCGGCCACAGAGCAATCAATCACCTGTGTATAAAGGCCACTCTGCATAGCCCCAAATGAACACTTTTTATAGAAATCAACCTGGACAGAAAGGCCACCTGTCTATAAAGGTCATTTTTCCCAGGTCCCAGAGGTGACCGTTATAGACAGGCTTCATTGTAACTGTTAGTTTCGACGTCTCAGTTGACAGCCAGCGCCTTCCAACGCCGGCCCTTATGTGGGTGTGTTCCTTTCCGACAGGCTCGCAAGGGAATTTTCCATCCTTGAGAAAGTTTTGTTTGGATTAGGCCTTGTCATTTGAATGGAAATGTCCGGCTGATAAGTGCGAGAGGATGGTACCGAGCTCCTTCATTGAAGGTTTAAATTGCTGGAGCTCCACCAATCGTGTGGGGCTGCCCCATCAACGAATTCGCTTTCGTTTCGTATCGTCCATGACGCCATGATGACGCCCGTCTTCCAGAGTGACCTTTCAAAAGAATGTTTGGAAAACTGTTTTGCGTCAGAGAACGAATGGCTGACGAGGCGCATCTCTTCAATTTATGCATGGTTAGATTTATGTTTCAACGTTTTCGTATTCTGTGCTCTCAAGTCTCAAAATAACTATGCCGTCTGCAGAGTGCAGAATGTGTTCATTATAATCCATTACAACTATAATTATGTCGGGTCATATAGTTCACCTGTTTTAGTGACCACATATTAAAGTATACATTAATTGAAGCTCAGTGTGTTTCCAACGAAACAAGCAACAGTTATACATTGAATTCATGTGTTCTGCGTACTGTGTACATTCCATCATAGTACTGATTGACTCAGTGAGCAGCCCCGTTATCGCGAACGTTGTTCTGAGACTCAATCTGAAAATGGCGGCCCTGAAGATCGTAGTCGACGGTGATGAAGCTGGAAGCTCGCACGCTATTTTAGTGCAGTACAGCGCAATATACATCACTTGATTGTTATACAACGGACAATTATTGTCTATCTTTCTACATTTTCTTCGAGACATCATGCCAGACTCCGTAGCGATGAGCAATGGGTCTGTGCAAACGGGACAACAGTTAGCCGAGAGTTCGTCGCAGCTGAATCTCAGCATGTTGACTGACTTTCTACTGCAGAAAACCTATCATGAAATCATGGTGTTGTCAGAGTTGTGAGTATCCTATAGCTAGCCGTCTTTCAGTATTTGTATAGAACACTTTATACTATGTTCTCTATTGTAGTTTTAAAGTAAGAATGCAAAACGATAGATTGTCTATTACGAAGACTTGGGCCTAGAAACTTGGACAATCAGCCTAGATTTTTTCACGTTTTAGCCCCAGAGCATGTATCGCTCAATTGATTATTGGGGATTATTATACACTTGATTAGAAATGTATACCTGGCCCTTAGGGTGGTTCAAAGAAACCGAAGTTTCGAAAAGTCACGGTCCCCAGGCGGAAAAAGACGTTACACTGTCCCAATATGCGTTTCCCAAAATATTTTCGCCGTGCGATAAAGATTAGTACCTCCCCTAGTCATTATTGTGATTCC
>OFHS01000040.1:59096-79548 GCA_900245855.1 Calvadosia cruxmelitensis | reverse complement strand
GTTTGTTTGTTTGTTTGTTTAATTGTTTGTCTGTTTGTTTGTTTGTTTGTTTGTTTGTTTGTTTGTTTGTTTGTTTAATTGTTTGTCTGTTTGTTTGTACAACATACTCTCTTTGTAAATTAACTTCTGTTCAGCATCAACTTGTCAACAGAGTTATTCCTTGTTGGAACGAACTACCGGAGGCATCTGCGATGGCAGCATCGATTCCACAATTCAAACACAGTTTAGAACGGATAGACCTTAAGTACCAACATCTTGTATACTAGTAACTCGTGTATAATCTTGTCTTTTTCAACTTGCATTTGTGTTTTGGCTTTGTATAAGTGGAAGTTATTCTTCCTTTTACCGGTATTTGTACATGTCATGATATACAGACAGACAGACAGACAAGGACGCATGTTCTAAGTTTTTACCGGTCCTGTTTTAGCGCCTGTCCTGTAGTTTTCTAGCAAATATCTGCGGTCTTTCCGTACAAGGCGGGTCCCATTCGCACGTGTCTGCTTATGCACCAACAGTCCAACACGAATGCTCTCTTTTTGTCTGCATGCATTTTTGATCTACAATGTGTTTGTTTCTTCTTTGCAATTACTCAGATTGTACCTTGTCAAGCAATGGGAACTGCTCAAGACCCTCACTGGTGAGTATAGTTATTGACTGAAGAATACTTTCTTGTCAAGAATTGTTTCTTGTTTCAAGTAATAAACTTTCTTGAAATATGACTTGGTCTGAGAAAGAACGATAGTGATATATGTATTGGGCTTAGTAATTTACGGCTTCCAGCGTGGACAAGTAATCTTTTACTAGATTTAAAAGAATATTCCTTGAAATGAGAATTTTGCTTTTAAAATAGGAACATTATTTCTACTGTGTGTGGAGAGATGACAGCTCCCATGTCGTCCTGGAGGCGATTTCCAAACAGTTGAAAATGATTTTTGCATTCCAGTCGTACAACATTTTGCTCGTATCTTACTTTCCACTGAAGAACGTTTCGTACGCCACTTCTGCTAATTATTTGTGCCTGCAGTCGTTTAAGATAAAAGGAATTCAGTTTATCCGATCTGAACACGAGTTATTAGAGATATGCGCGAATCATCGTTAATGTGGAAAATTTCTCGGTGTTGGTAATGCTCGCTGCAGTATCTCGTTAACCTACAATCGACGGCAAACCTAGAGTTCCATAATTCGCAAAGAATAGTTTGTTTTCCTTAGTTAGTCTGTGTAAGCAATTAAGCAAGCGATCAAAGTGGCAAAATTGCTGAACCGGTAAAATTATGCAAAATTAAATAAAAAATTTAAATACTGTAAAATTTCTCATTTGCTACCTCAAATCATCTGCAGATTTTTTCATGTGATACCACCCATAATCTTTTTATTTTAAACAAATATTAAATATTACAATTTGATAAGAAAACTGATTACTCATTTAAGATATCGCTGTCGAAAAACGTGATATTATAGATTACTTTATCATTACGCTTTTTGTAAGCGAAAGATCATGGCTGGCATAATGTAGGATATGTAAATGCTGATTAAATATTTGCATGATGGCATTTTGTGTGTCGAATAGCAGCCGGCTGTTGTTCGGTTGATTGAAACAGAACGCGATAGGCGAATATCTGATGGAAGATAAAGTTGCTCGTCTGTAGTAGAAGGGAAAGCTGCAATTTGAAATGCAATGAAACTGTAGAGGCTTGATGGATGAGATGTTTAATTTGTAAATAGTCAGGTCAGATTTTTTATTAATTTTGTATTTCTTAATAAATAAGTTCAGTTGCAAGTATTGTGCATATTTCTAGAGTAATTTTATAGTTTTCATGTTATGGAAATTAATTATATTGTATTAGACATTTTTTATCAGAATTACTTTTGTGAGTTATCCATTTATATGAAAATAAACGAGTCAAGACTTAAGAAAAGAAACTGTTCTGTCTGTTGGCGAATTATAACCGTTAATACTTGACATCATGCGGACGAATGCCAAATGTGGATGAAATCGCCATCTCATCCTTTGATCTCATAATTGTTGTACCTTTGGACCATTGTTTTACCGACTCCTTTGGATTGGTTTACCGCTCATCTTGATTCGTGTGTATTTTCTGCAGCCAGTGGAGCTCGCACGCATTGACTTTTGATTCTTATCGTGCCTTTCAGATCACACGGCAGTGTGTACGGGTGTACGCTTTGGACGCAATGCAGAGTTCATCGCCTCGACGGGAATGGATCGCAACCTGCGCTACTTCTCGCGTTGATCTGTCGCCATGGTGACAACAACACAAAGACCACAGCAGCTGATGTTGCCTTTGACGCGCGAGGGAACGAGGTCGGGCACCTGTTTAATAACTCACATCTGTGCCTCGATTGTGGACATCGTCTTTGTTCTATGGACATTTTTATACGTCTTGTTTTGGTGTTATTCCCCCGTGGTCTTCTTGCTAAACCACGTGGTCTCAACTCAAGGATGTACGATGGGCCGTGGTTATGGTTTACCCGGATAGCTAACCGTTTTGTGATCTCTTATCAACCCTAAATAAACCGTGTCGTATTCTACAAAGATTCTTTCGATTTTTGTGCGATTATCTGATTGGAATTCTCTGGCGTTGTTGCTAGAGGTAACAGCAGGTGCATCTGGGGTCATGTCAGTCACCTTTCGTGACATGTATTGCTGTCTATTGTTTTGTCGATTGATTTTGAAGTCTCTTGACGATAGTAGCTCCTCCGCTTTCAAAGATCATTAAATTTAATATGTTGCTGTTGTATTTGGGTGACTAATTCTCTGAGGCTATACTCGTCGTCACAACGAAGGGAAATCTAAATTCTTGCCATTTCGTGTTTTAAAAATACTTGTAAAATTAAAATACTATATTTCTGTCGTTTTATTTTCGTTTTCTGTTCAATAAACATGGATTCGGCGGCATAGATCTTTCACGTTACTACGGAAAACAAATGTGACGTCAAACAAGCAGTGTCTAGACGACCAACTGTTCAAAATTAACCAAACTTAGACACGGCAATCATGAATTGTTATTTTGGTTGCTATTCGACTGCCAGGCACTTATTCTAAATCTGTTTATTGCTTGTCAATGCATTCCTTATAATATGCACTTTAGCTATTTCCCACGCCCTTGTGGTCCGACAACTGGTGACCCATGGCAAATAGACGCATCGCCAAGATAGCGCAGCTTGGTAATCGATTGCCGCTAGATGTGGCTATTCACCATTTAAGATTACAGTTGATCAATTATATAAGTTCAATTTGTCCGTGTCTTGAAATTATTTTCTGGACAAGAATTGTTTTCTTGGTTCAAGCATCAACTTTCTTAAAAAACTTATTCTTGGAAAGAACAATAGCGATACTAATATTTAAATAGATGTGTATATGTAGCCAGGTAAAGTGTATTACTATTTGACTTGGTAATTTGCGACTTAAAGCGTGGGGAAGTATTCCTGTACTAGGTCTATTGAATTTTCCACATGTTTTACCGTGTAGCCTTCGCATCAGTTGTGTGAAAAATGTTTTGATATCCAGCGAGATGCAAAGTTAGCGAAGGGCATGACTTTTAAAATGAAGCTACCAATCCATTAAAGATGGGTCGACCATTAAGTAAGACTTGGACTATGCAAGATGCAAATCAATTGGCGTCAATGATCTTCATCGAAGTCAACCAAATATCTGAGCCCCAGACTGTAGCTTGACAGGGAAATAGGGAATCGCTGCCTGTTATTCCATTGTTGTATAATTCGATGGCTCTCTTGGATTCAGCCTTTGTAAGAGCAGCGTTTTAAGGCCGATCTAGACGAGCTCTTGGAAATCCAAATATGTAATGCTCGCTAATCCCTTCCACCTGTGACACACGATTTGCTGTTTCAGTTTGATTGCAACCATCAGAACGCTACAGCTTTGTGATGGATCTTAGCTCGCAGGCGGTTGACATTAATCTTCACCCACTAAGACATTTCTAATTTCGAGTGCTGTTATTTTCTATTGTCGCCAACTATATTGTTTGCTGTGGCTACGGTATGGGGCATACACGTATCAATACCCCCCTTGCTGCGTAATCTAAAGATACCATGGTTTATACAACAGAAGGCTCTGCTTTTAATCAGGTTCTATCATCGTAAGGAGTCTACTACAAAATGGTTGTCTGGTCATCAATGTAGCCTCTGCTGCGTATTTGAATAAATACATGATGCTCGCATGGGACTTTACTCACGCCATTTGTTGTCAATAGTTACAAGCAGGCATTCGCTGTTTTAAGAAGGACCATCTGTTGAGGGATTGATAAGGTGTTACCAGTTGTTTTCGCGTCAACTACGTAGGTCGATTCGATTTCTCACCATCCATTATCCATGTCTATTTTTAAATCTCGAATAATTAGACGTTTAAGATATTGCTTGGCTTTAGCCTTAAAAGAAAACAAGACATGTACTGTTATAGAATGACCCTTTGTCTTGTAATACATTCTGGTGGTTGAAGAAGCTTCGCCAGCGAAAGAAAGACAGCTGACTTTGAAATACCTCAAACAGTAACAAAGGCGCCGAGGGGGACACCACAGCAGTTGTGTTTAACCAATAGAAAAGGTGGCGTTACCGTGTGGGATGAAGCATTAATGTTTAAAAGAATAGCGACAGAAGGTGGTTTGACATGCGCCGATTGGTACTGAACTGGAATTCACGTAAATAAGACAGACAATACTGCTCACGATCGTCGTTAATTACTTCCAGTCTTCGGTTGCATTTACATGCCATACTTGATCGAATATCAGACTATCCGTTGTTTGGAAAGCTGATTAGAAAAGATCGAACCTATCATCGGCAGACCAATTCGCGATGACTTCGACAGGGTTTTTCACGTTCTTGATAGCGTTTATCCTGATTTGGGAAGTAGAAGGATTTCTCAATCGACCTGGAAGAGAATTGCATGTATATTCGAAAGAGAAAAGCCAGAAGTTAAGAAGATTGGAGATTACATACCAAAACCGCATGTTGGTCAAAGAAATCCTGCAACAGCTTTCACCTCATATGAGGACTTATCTGACTAGGCGTCTGATTGATTTGGAAAAACGAAGAACATCCCAGCTGTCGTTCCTTGAAGAATTTGTCAATGATACAAGCAAAGATGTGAATGGGAAACGTAGATATTTGGAAAACATGAAGGAAAGAAAGCGTTGGAGCACGTGATATTCTGGAGAAGGACTTCCTCTTATAGGCATGGTGTCTCTTTATGATTTTGATGTAAAAATACCCCGCGTAGCTTCAATGTAAATATTGTGCGACTGTCAACAGAAAAGTATGATATATTTGACATTAAACCAATGTGATTAATATATTGTAAATGAATCATAACACTTCTTTTGTCTGCTATAAAACAAAATGGGATGGATTTGTGTGAGATTCAGAGGTGTAAGACAATGTGCCATGACCTCCCGTTTTCTCGTTAAGTCGTTTGAGATTATGTGTCGCTTTTAAGAACCAATATTAGCAGAGACGAAATGAAACGTGAAATTTCGCCATTACGCTTAATGTATTTCAAAATAGAAATTGAACCGCATTTGCAATCTTGAGCGTCAATTGAAAGTATTTCGAGGGGAAATCTACATGATATTTTGAAGGGAACAAAACGTTCTTCATTGCCAAAATCTAATGCGCTGTTTTGCCTGGCATTACTGGGCATTAGGCCTACTGGGTATATCACATTCAATTATATTTTCACCGATCTACCCTTGTTCTCTTTATAATGTGAATAGTTGCATAACCTGGTTTTCAATTATTACAAGCAAGACCATACTGGCCAGATTAGTTCGGTAGGAAGCAAGAGCACATTTCTTGCGATTTATGACAATATATAGTGGATTTATCACTGAATAATTCCCAGAGAGGAAAGATTTATCTAAAGAGAGTAGGAAGACAATTTTTTGTTTTAGTAGCAATAGAACTGTCGGGTTGAAGTCGTAGATTAATCATACCACGTGGAATCAACGAGCTCCTTCAACATCGTGATCTCGTCGCTTTGCATAGGTTTCTTGTTTCCAGTTGCTAGGTGACAAGTTAAGCATGATATCATACACAGGAGATAAAATCAGTTTTGCATTCATCCTATGCAGGTCTGGTGCCGCGCATACAGTGAAGCTATAAACGGCAAGTCAATAAGATTATGCAAAATAAATTAAGTGCTCTGGCCAACAATCAGATATTCTTCCAGTTTTTGATCTCAGGAGATCTCGTATCTGCAGTTGGAACTTGGATGCAACTGGTATATTTCATGTGAAGAAATATTCCAAGTACAATTCTATGTCTCTGTGATTATCCAGTCACAAATCATGATATTGGTGGAGTAGTGATATTAAGCGGGTTAAAATAGTTGATTCTGGCAGAGCTTGGTTCTCGAGCTGAAGTGATAATAAACGGGTTGGGATATTAACCGAGGTGATTTTATCAGGATTACACTGTAATCAGTAATTAGATTTATTTAAGTACGAAGTCAGCAAGTATGCCATGCGTGGACATTCCATGAAACTGAATAACATGTCAGTCCGTGCAAATGCAAATCATTTTATCAAGAATTTCTTTTGCTCCCGTTTGGTCCCATGGTGGAACGATCTACCTGATGATGTTGTCACTGCGCCATTGTCTTGTTTCAAACATCGTTTAGACAAAATAAATTTTGCAAAATACTGTAAACTTTCAAAGGCTGTATGTAAGTGACATTTATATCCTGTATTTGCCTTTCGTGTCCAATTTACGGAAAGTAATGAACTAATTATATCAAATCAAATCAAATCAAAATAACCTCGGATTGTCTTTGCCTCGTAATCGTAGTTGCAGATCGTAAAGCTTCTATTCCACTTACAAACAATCGAAAGTAAAGCGTTTGAGAACACCCTTTGAAATGTTGCGGTTAGAGATAGGACATATCGTAAACGAAATACAAAACAATTGATTACAGAAATTGTGAAGAACAAGTAATTTGATTAGTTTGGGACCTACTCTAAGAATGAAGTGCCAAAATATTGCAAGACAGTTTTATTGTAAACATCACGGGTTAATTCATTTTATGTAATATTGTAATCTTTTCTATTTAAATTTGCTAGACAGAACGTAACTGGATTTTAATATTTTATTTCTTGCTATTGCACTGCAGATCATAGTACTGGGAATGTCATTATTATTGTAATATGTGATCATCAAAATACAAAGTTCAGCTAAACACTCAAGATGTATTCGCGTAAGGCAAGCACAGCACCCGTACGAGAGTGTTAGAGATATTTGGGAATTTGTGGTCTATCCTGGATCGCCTTCTCGTTGCGATTTTTGTAAAAGGGAATGCCCGGCGGCAAAGGAACGATCTCGACGGAGAAGAGCTCAACGGAGGATGCGTTTCGAGGGTACTTACAGACCAACAGACAGACAGACAGACAGACAGACAGACAGACAGACAGACAGAGTAGAGTATGTGTCTATATTTGAACAAATTCAAATTCAAATATGGAATTCACACATGGAAGGCAGGATTAACCTGCACTTACACCATACGGATACAAATAAAAATACAGCATGAGAATGTACAAAAAATAAATCTACTTCCCTTCGAGGAAGTGATGCTTCAGTCTCTTCTTGAAAATCGCAAGTAACTGTGACTCAACCACATGCTCAGGGAGAACATTCCATTGCCGAATGGAACGATTAAAAAAGAAGTGGTGGTGAACGTTGCTAGTGGCTGTCGGAATATGCAAACGTTTGCAATGACCATGTGTTACACTTGATAAGAAGACAGACAGACAGACAGACATACGATATAGCGTTTAGTATTAAGGATCTTTTAGAAGGCCTGTATAGTTTTGGAACCCTAGTGTTGGACTAAGGCATAAAGATATTGGAGTGTGCCTTCTTTGAATCTGGCGCCATTTCACAGCGTATGTATGCATAATGCATGTAAGTACCCATAGCAACCACAAAACGCCTTTACGACGTACAGTACTGCCTGCTGCTTAACGTCATGTGACGTCATGATGACGTATTTTGTGTACTGGGTACTGCGGCATATAAAGTATACTAATCAGCATATTCATGACGATGCATGGTATTTATAGCGTCCTATCATTGGACCATTATAGATGTTATTGTTATGGACGCTTGTGCTGGTATAATTAGATTTCCGTCATGGCTATACACCCCCTGTTCACTAATACTGATTTCATGATTATCACGCACCCCCGGCAGAGTAATTGTGATTGATTTGCTAGATTTTATCAAAGGGCTCTGTCCTACTTCAGTTGAGTTTCACTCGTCGTATTGAATACACGTGTTTATGGAAGGAACTTGTGTACAGTAACTTCAGTGGCCTCTTTTTTAGTGTTTGTGCGCAATCTTTTTTAGTGTTATAATCACAAAATGCAATCTATCCCGATTGTAAACAAATTATGTTAACCGTGCTCTGTTAGCGATTTTCTGAAATCCTTCTACGGGTGAAAACTTTAGAATAAAATTTCATAGATACTTTACAGTACTTTATCGTACATTTGGATTTGGTATAACACAGTATTGATTCAGTCACGTGTCACATTCAGTAATCACGTGGTATATCACTATTGCATGCAAGCGAGATTCTGGTGTTCAAAATGGCAGCTCGAAAGACGTTGCGCAGCGCGAGTTGAAGAAGTTCAAATTTGATTCTAAGTTGTAGTTAGTGATCTTCATAGCGCCATAAAACATGTACAACGGAATAGGTTTATCAACTGTCAGAGGATCAGGAACAAATGGATTTGTTACAAGGAATCTTTCCTTTATCAACCCTCGAAAGGAGCAGGTCGATTATATGAAAGAAGACGAGTTGAGGAAATTTGATCAGGGTCTGTCGAAGAAACCTAACAAAGAGATCTTGGAGCATGACAGGAAGAGATTAATCGAAGTAAAATGTATGGAATTACAAGATATGATGGAAGAGCAAGGGTATGCATGCTTGTATCTGCTGTCATTTTCTTGAACGATCAGTGAAAATTTTACCTAATAGTTTTGTAAATTTCAGTGTTCTAAAACCTGCTGACGCTACAAGTTACAATTACTTTCCTTGTTCTTAATAACTTACATGAAAAAAACTTTGAAACATAAAATCAATTATAAATTAATTGGCAATGCTCGGGCAACCAGAACAAAGGTTCATCATCATCATCAATTCATCATGTTTATTTTAGGAGGGAAACTTTTCTCCCTTGGAACCCTACATAGATCAACAAAGTACATATTCGTGAAGAAAACAAATAAAAATTGAATGTAAACTTTACTCAAGTCATCTTAATTTCTAAAATGCTTGTTAAAAAACATAAACTTTTAAAATCATCAACTGATTTGCAGTCCTTTAAATCAAAGTCAAGATTATTCCATATCTTGGGGCTGCAAATAGAGGAACGGCAGGTGCACAATTTTGATCGGCTCTTACGTTCATAGTGCCTACCAAGTGAGATTGAGTGTGCTGTCGAGTATGAATAGCAGACGTACGCGTCAGACAAGAACAACAGTATCGTTCACGAATCTAATCCAAGATGGAGGCATCCCCACGTGCGTCTCTACAGGTAACAAAAATAGGCGCATGCGCATAGGGAGCAATCGCGTGATCATGTGACATCTCCCCCTTTTCGCTTAGTGTGGAAACAAAAACATAACTGAAAACTACATAATATAAACGATGTCCTACAGTTGTCACTTGTCCATAGCGAGCAAGTGGCTTGCTAATGAGGCCGCTTCTTGTAGCGTTTTGGAACTGGGGTCCTACGGCCGCTGCTGGGTTTCTGTCGTCGGGCAGTGGCAAATCGTTGTCCGACTGGGTGTCTTCAGAGGCCCCTTTGAGAAACGTTGCCTTCAAAGGTTCTTTTCTATGGCGGCCACCTGTCTGCTGACAAACTTTGCAGACCACAACTGTAGCCTTGATAGCCTTGTTGATTCCCGGCCACCACACTGCTGTTGAAGCCAACACCTGCGACTTAGTGACCCCCTGGTGGCCTGCATGCAGTTTGTGCAAGACATTTTCCTGCTGCGAGACAGGAACAACAACTCGGTCACGGAAGGTCAACAAGCCTTTGACTACATTCAAATCTCCCTTGGCAGCCTCGTGATTCGCCCCTGGCCATCCTTCTAGCACATGTTTCTTCACTAGCTGCAATGTGGCATCTTGATCCGTGGCCAGAAGCATGATATGAAGTCGTGTTTCGCTGACAGGAAACCCATCATAGATCGCCTCCACGAACAACTCAACATCCGCAACAGTGGATGACGTGATTGTTGCCGAACAGTTGCGTGACAAGGCGTCGGCCAGGACAAGGTCTTTACCAGGAACATATTACATATTGGATGATAGGCTTGAAACGAATCATATGCATTGACAAGCGTTGGCATCTGATTGGCGTCCGTTTGAGGTCCTTGGTGGTCATGAGGGGAACCAGAGGCTTGTGATCCGTGTATAACGTGAATTGGTCGAGACCGACCAGATAGCAAGAGAACTTTTCACAAGCCCAGACACTGGCAAGGCATTCTTTCTCAATTTGTGCATATCTGCGCTCGGTCTCGGTGAGCTTCCTGGAGCAAAAAGCAACCGGAACCAAGAACTCCATCAACGCGTTGGAGTAACACGCCACCTAATCCATACAAGCTCGCGTCTGCACTCACTACCACATCGTGAGATAGATCAAAGTAGCTCAGTGAAGGCAAGGTGCAGATACTCGCTTTGAGATCGTCAGAAGCCACTTGTTGTGCTGGCCCCCAACATCAATGCACGGTGCTCTTTAGCAACTCTGAGATTGGCGCCAATTTAGTTGCCAGGTTGGGAATAAGTTTACCCATGTAGTTGAACAGGCCCACTACGGTGCTTAGCTCAGCGAGGTCCGTGGGGGCACTTAAGTCTCGAATAGCTTGAATGCGGTCGGGATTTGGTCTGATGCCATGTTCGCCAATGCAATGGCCAAAATAGGTCAATTCGCGCTGCTCCAATTGACATTTGTCTTTGTTTAGCTTCAGCCCTGATTCTTGTATTTTGAGTAGTACTGCCACAAGTCTGGCTTAGTGTTCCGCCTCTGTCCGGCCATAAACAAGGATATCATCTATAATGACGGAGCAGCCGATGTGATTCCCATTAGGATTCTCTGAAAGCAATATCTCCCAAAAGGCGTTGCGAAGGTTGTCGACAGAGCACTCTCCTCATCAAGAGGAATTTGATAATAACCCCCGGCAGCATCCAAAGCAGAAAACCATTTCGCGCCCGCAAGTCGAGGAGCAATATCGTCTAGAGTTGAAAGCATAAAGTTCTCTCGCTTAACAACTGAGTTCAGTTTCTTGCAATCCACGCAAATTCTAATTGCACCAGTTTTCTTGACCACCTACGGGCACAGCAAATCTTGACTGGGCGAGTATGCATGAGCCCATGTGAGCCGTAAACATCAGCGGCAACCGCATCATTCCTGGCAATAAGACCCAAGTCCACACAAGCCTGGCGCCCTAACAGATTGGAGCTGTATCCACCGGAAACATAGACATCTGCAGATGCCGATTTTCCCTTGTGCTGGAAAGTGGCTTTAAATTTGCCTTCACGTGGCAAACCGCACCTGGTAATAGCAGACGTATGCGTGTTAAAGGGACGATAAGACTTCAGGAATCGCACCACCTCCTACAACCATGTTTCCATTGACCTAAAACAAAACATCCACTAAAGAAAATGTTGATTAAGACTCAAGAGAAAATATTGCAACAGAAACACATGTTAATTTTTGCCATGAAATCGTTCTCTGCATGCGTTGACCCATAGAAACATTTCTATGACACTAACAATATCGTAAAGCATCAGTTCTGTAAACTGTCAAAAACATCCAGGGCAACTATTTCTTGTGAATTGCCGAAGTCGTCCCACCACAGAGTCCTGAGACGTGCCTCAGTGAAACATTTTTCATCCCTGTCGTATATTATACGCAATGTCCTTGACTTTTGAGAGAAATGCTGGTGATATTATGGATTTAATTATTTCCAAAAATCATCTCATGCATTAGTACAGGTGTTGTTNTATTTGCCAAGATCAATCTCTTTCCGTTAATTTGAGAAAGTATGGACCTCTTTCTGTATTTTCTTGCAACGTTTCTGTATTTTTTCCCGCTTTTCCATTGTTTACACAATGCCCCATTTAATGACACTTCATTTTGTATCATTTGCAATCTGTGCATGAAAGTGCTTTCCATAACACATTTAATTGATGTCTTGGTGGTGATTAATTAATGATGGCAATGAAATTGACGATGATGCTTTTATGCATAATTGTCTGTTTTGTTTTAGGTACACGGAGGATGAAATTGAAGCGAAGGTTTCAGAATTTCGCAAGGCATTGTGTAAAAAGGATACTGCAAACTCGTCATCTAAGGTCGATGCAAGGTAAGAAGCGGAACTGCCAGTTGCCAGTCAACTCCAATTACATCCTATGGGGTATTGTCGTAATGTCACCAATTGACGTGTTGATTGCATTCACTTTTCGTATCAATTGGCTCAATGCTCACTTAACGTTACAACACACAACTTGTATAGTGACTGTGATTGACAACAATTGGTGCTTTTTAGGGGAGAGCTGAATGAATTGGAACCCATTTTTGTCTTTTGCTTATAACTCGCATAATTTTGCATTTGCTGCGCACAAACTCAATCTTACAGTGAATGTTACAGATCTTATTGCGGTATAAAAGCGTAGCTATCTCAGTTTTATCTGTTTTAACATCTTCACAATGTTGTCAATGAAAATATGACCTCGACTTCGTTGGGTGAAGTGGGACAGATTGGGATGAATTGGAACAGCAAAGTTTTAATTTGATTTCAGCATGCCATGAGCTACAAAATGCCAGGACTGTAAAGTAACTTTTTGAAGCGACTAATTTCTTTTCACTGAAAGTCACTTCCAATAGTAACTAGATACTATTTTTCAAAGTAACTAGTAACCTTTTAAAGTTGTTTTTGTTTACAATTAGTTACTTTTCACTTCGTTACTATAGTTGATCTTGGATACCTTTAAAATACAATGAGCTTCAAAGCATTCATGTATGCATGTAAAAATCCATATCAGATGGTAAATTGCAATTCTTTTAAAATACACCTGTAAATTATACCTTCTTTTCTTATGCTAACATCGATGAAATTAACTTTGAAAGTAACTGTAACTAGTAACTTTTCTTGACAAGTAACTAGCAATTTTAAAAAGTTACTTTTAGAGAATAGTAACTTTTCATTTTCCAAATAAAGTAACTTTAACTGCAACTAGTTACTTTAAGAAGGTAACTTTTACAGCCCTGCAAAATGCTCAAGGATATTCCCAAATGAGTACTGCAGGACGCTGGTTTAGAATAGCCAGTTCATGTGCTGCACTATTCAGATATTCTCCTGTCGAAGGCAACTCAAGTTTTTGAGAAAAACACGCTGCCGTAAACAACATAAATGGCCGCTAACTGCCCAACGAATTCCATTGTGAACTGCAGCTGCATATTCCACCCCCTCTTCTCAGCGATAAAAAATCTTGCCAGGATGCTTCCCAGATTAATTTTTTGTCAGAATAGCACCCCAAAGGTCCAATTGCGGTAATGTCGGGCTAGTTGGTTTGCAGAAGTTGTTCCATGAACACGGCCGTCTTTATGTTTGGCTGTACCATGAGGTGTCTACATTTCATAGATTGGCATGTTCCTCATGACGTAAAGATAATTTAGTCTAATAGTTTGACAATTTTGGTATCCTACTTTTTTTCTGCCCGGAGGAATCGACGAACCTGACACTTAACTGCACGCAGTTGTAGCAACAATCCAAAGATTTGTCTTGCTACATAGACGTTCACCGTTCGACTAGCTTATAATTTGATGGCAGTGTTGCAGAATAGGCAAATGCATAATTAGTGCCATCAAAACATTGTATATTTAATGTAATTGCTAATGACTTTGTATCTGATTGTACAAATTTTGAAATATAGACTGTTTGAAATATGCTCTATTCGATTTACATGATGTGTTTCTGTTGTTAACCGAAACAATTTCCTTCCGTCTTTCTTGCTAGTTCTGCAATGTCGGGGTCACATCAACTGGCAGAAGCCAACGAGATCAAGAATCAGAAACTCAAAGCGGCCTTTGGCATCAAAGACTCCTACGTGAGCGGCAGTGCTTTCGATCCGACACACCAAGCTGCAGAAAAGGAAGCCGCTGCAGCAGCCAAAGAAGAGAAAATGAAAGAAATGAAACGCGCTATCAAAAAGTTGGTCCTTTGTTACTAAATGTTACTGTTGTTGTTGTTGTTGTTGTTGTTGTTATTTTGTGTATTGTGATCTGACGTAATTATATATTATATTGTTGCAAACATTTGTAGCCAATGGGACCTGTGGCATTTCAAATCACAGCTCATAGGAAATTAAATTGTGGTTTGATCCCATTGAAAAACGGTCTTTAAGAAGAGGTGGTCACTAAAGAAGTGTAGATTATGTTGTTTTACGTCTTGATAGAATGCTTTGAAATGGCTGTGCAAGGCAGCGGTAGTTGCTTAGTACAGCTGGTCATTATAATGACAGGCTGCGTAATTGATTCTTAGATTTTACTTGGATTGGTAAGCCTGCTTATTTGCTTTATGCCAGAGCCAAGAAAGAAGAGAAGAAGAGACACCGTCAGGCATCGTCATCGGCTTCTGAGGAGTCAAATGACGAAAAAGAGTAAGTTCTTGCGTTGGTTTATGTCATATTCCCATCTGATTCAATGCGCATGCGTGTAATATTCTCGTGACTACTTGTATGAAATGCGTGCGTGGATTATTTATGATTATTCTCGATACACAGTTCTTGTAGGTTGTCATGTCTTGTTTCGAATCGACTACATAATAATTACGACGAACCCTATTGCGGCTATCACGTATCATTATTAGTACTATTATTGTTATCATCTCGTTGTTTCTCCGAACACAACAATTTACTTTCCAACCAGCTCAGTTTTTCTTGTGGACCTTGAACTGTGTCACGTTGTTATTAGTGCTCTTATGTATGACCATGTTATGGTATAGTATGAGGTTTTAGTACTATCTTCATTGTTCGTCTCGCACCAGAGATGCATTATCACCCACGAAAGCAGCTCAGAAACACACCTGTAGCCTCATTCATAGACCATGATCTAACTGGGCATTTTGGTTTTATTTTGTTGTAGAAAGAAGAAAAGAAAGAAGAAACGACGTAAGCGAGCAGATTCCAGCTCAAATAATGAAAGGTGGGCTTATAGTACCAGCTGTCTGTTTTAGNGTCTTTCTGCCCTGAGCCCTTATTCATTTACTCGTACTAAATCGTTGTCCGGGACCAAGTCTCAAGTGCCATATACAGATTTTAGCAATTTATATCAGCCCAGCCTAAATGTTTAGTCCCGGACTACGCTTTAGTACCGGTCCACGAATATCGCCCCTGGTTCTGTGAGATTGTCATCGACTCCAATGACGGTTTGCTGACTTACAGTGCTTGTCCTTACTTTTACAATACCAGCTGAACCTCTCCAAAACTTAAGTAATAGCAGCAGGACTGACATCTTAACTGAATTGACCACTAATGCCACCTTTCGAAGATCTCAGTTTCACAGTACATTGCATTTCACAGCTTGGTATGTACAATCGAGCCCGCCCTATTGCACATCCAAGGGAACTCATTGTTTCTTCGAATTCAGTGAATATCTTGAAGCACACAGACTTTTCAATGCAGTCACTTTGCAACTTAAGGGGGTTTCGCACGATGCAAAATTATGCATGCAATGTTGATCTTATACCATCATTAAGCATCATGACGGAGCTATATGTGAATAATTTGCATCGGTTAAATGCTGTGCTGTGTGCTAGAACCTGAATGATTTGCAATGAAAGTAGGACCAATAAATAATTTACTTTTCCAAACCTTTTATCTTGTTTGCTGTTTTGTAGCGAGAAATCTGGTTCGGAATCGCCTGTCCAAGACAAGCGCCGGCGAAGTCGTCAAGCCAATGAATCGTCTGCTTCATCGGACGAAGGATCAGCCTCTCAATCAAGCGATGATGAAGAACAAGCACGACGTCGAGGCCATGGCAAACGAGATCAGGAGCAACAACGCCGTCGGGTGAGAGACGAGGAGCGTGAGCAAGAGGCAGGCGATAGAACAAGGTCTCGTGGTGAAAGGCGAAACGACGACGACAACCCTGAGAGGGAGAAGAAGAACAGCCGTAGAATATCTGAGGCAGACCCACGTGCACAGCACAAGAAAGATCGACGAGAGAGAAGGGAACCTTCAGATAGCCCATGGAAAACATCACCTCCACCCCGTGAGTCCCTCAACAGAAGTAGGGGTCGTGGTGAAGAAGATCCACGACGCCGTCGACAGCTGTCAGATTCACCTCCCCGTGAATCCCTTGACCGAAGGAGGCATCGCGATGAAGAAGAGATAAGAGGGCGTCGACAGATGCCAGATTCACCGCCCCGTGAGTCCCGCATACGAAGTAGGCACCGTGGAAAAGAAGACACTCTTGAACGTCGACAACAGTCTGATTCGCCGCCCCGTGAGTCCTTTAGCCGAAGTAGACGCCGTGGCGAAGAAGATATGCAAGAGCATCGACAGCGGTCCATTTCACCGACTCGTGAGTCCCGCAATCGAAATAGGCGCCGTGATGAAGAAGAGACGCAACGCCGTCGAAAGATTTCCCCGTCTCCTCCTCCCCGCGAATCGCCAAGGCGGGTTAGGGATCGCGACGAACAAGAGAGGCGCCGCCGTCGCCAGCAGTCAGATTCACCTCAACCAATGCGTAGACAAAATGACCGCTCGAGATCACCCGAAGAGGAACGACGTAGAAAGAAAATTGCCCGAAAGGAATATCGATCCCAGTCCCCCGTTGCCAAAGACAGAAACAGAAGAGAACGCAGGTCACCGTCGCTTGAACGAGGCAGCGTAGAAAGAGAAGACAGACACAACGATGAACGCCGCATGGATCGCAGCAACGACAGAGATTCAAGACAACGAAAGCAGCACAGACCCAACGACAAATCACCAAGACGAGAAAGACACCACAAACGCAAGAGCGACTCACTGCCGAGAGGGCACCATGATGAGGCTGCTGAAGAGTCTGACAGCGAAGACGAAAGAAGGCCAAGAAGAAAGCGAGAGAGCGATCGGCCAGACGAATTGTACCAGGCCAAGAGAGAGCGAAGCAGCCGCCGCAGATCGACCGACCGCCGCGAATCCAACGAAAGACAAAGACATTGCGATCCATCCAATTCGCCTGACGAAAGACGACCCAAGAGATATAGTGACAGACGCATGCAAATGCCACGCAGTAGGGAGGTAGCTGCACGATCCAGGCCGACGCCACCTTCAAGTGACGACGAGAGGAAGCATCAGCAGCGGCCTGCACCGGTAGTTGACACAGTCCGCCGAAGATCACGTGACGACCACAATCGGAGGGCAGCTCGTGATGTGAGCGAAGAGGGAGAAGTAGCAGAAAGCCCTTCGCCGGACAAGTCAAGGCGGCAACGACGTAGTCCATCACCTGATCGCCACCGCCGGACGTGGTCGCCTGATCGTAACACATACGAAGTGAGAAGGCGTATTCATTCAGGGGACGAGGCACGGCCTCTGATCCATTCGCCCCCGTCGCCTGTAAGGAGACAGCGCGAAGAACCAACCAAAGCCACCCACCCAGAGGCCGATGCTGCCCCCAAACGACGTCACAGTAGCTCAAGATATCGCGACGAAAGAGAGGAGAAATCGCATCGGGAAAACGGCGAAGAGAGAGTAGAACAACAGAACAGAAGTCCGCCGCGTCGTCATTCGCCTGCCAGAGATGAAGATGCTGCGCCAGCAAAGCGCCTTTCAGGCTCACAGACTAAGGCCAAAGGGTAAGATCATGATCTTGTAACGATTTAATAAGAATGTAGCATCGTTGCGATGTAGGCGGCTAAGATGTCAAAGCAAGACGATGAGGAAATCGTCAAGGTGATCTGTTTGCAGAGACGTGGTTCGTAATTGACCGTTAAACAATCGTATCCGGTTAATTGGATATCCACAGGGATCGATTAAATGAATATCCGATATAAATCGATTCGATTCTCATTATGCTATGCTATATACAGTTAGAATATCACGTAAAGTGAAATCTGATTATCCGGTACGGATTCACTCCACCACCATAGAACATCCGGTAAGGTATACCGGTAAGGCGGTAACCCAGGCCTCAGATGTCCTAATATCTGTTTCATAAACACACGTTGACCATCTTTTGTCATTGAAGCACATGCTGTTGATTTTATTTCTTTTCTATTTTGTCTGTGATTTAGTGACGTTGACAAAAGGCGAAAGCGCATGCCCAGTAGCAGCAGCAGCAGTAGCAGCGGTAGTAACAGCAGTGGTTCAGGGAGTGATAGCGATTCATCTTCTTCGTCGTCATCGTCGAGCGGAGGTAGCTCCTCCAGCTCAGGCAGCAGTAGCAGTCGAAGTTCAGCGTCATCCAGCAGCGACGAAGACAAACGACGATCGAAGAAGCGCCGATAAGGTTTTATAATAGCCTCTCTTTGCTGCGATGTCCTCTCTTTCATTCAGTGGATGGATTAACCTATCAGCCTCATACTCGTGCATTGGAAGTGAATATTGCCAGCTCTTGTGCGTTGAGTTGGAGACTATTCTAGCATTTGGTCATCTGGAATCGTGGGAATAAGGATGCGATCGTCGCTTTAATCATCTGCAATCGAGACGTCCCGAGATCTCTTTCCTACAATGGAATGGAGATGTCTGCAGCATGTCTTTTCATATGTATGTACAGACGCAAGCCTTTCTTTCGTGTGGGGTATTCAGTACATTACCACCGTTGTCGTCATGCTCAGTGAGTCAAGTATCAAGGCTTATCAGTCATTATTCTGTGCCTCAGTCGGCTATAAATCCACGTCAATACATTAGATGGAGAATGGACAGCTACATTCCTTGAGATACGTTATGACTTCTTAGAAGTACGCGAAATAATGGCACGTAGATTTGACGATGTACTCAGATACGCATGATGTTGTAGCTGCCTTTTTTGCTGTAATATATTACGTTAAGTTGTTTTTTGGCTGATTTCATCTTTTGTAAATGTATACGTCAGAACATGTAATTTGTGCTTGGAATACGTGACCAGTACTTTATAAGATGATTATTACATAAATGGAGATATTGGAGAACTGACTAGTTTGGTCAATGGTCTATTTATATAGCGCGTAATATAAAAGATAGAAGCTCTCGCTGACGACCACGGATTATTATTGCAAAATTATAATTATAATGATCAACTAGTGATGACGTACATTGAAATTGATCTATAAACAAAAGGGCATTTGATAGCGTCACAGCTGACTGGAAGCAAGACAAGATTGATTAAACTGTATAACGCATAAACAAAAACAACACATAAATACATAGACCAAATATATTTTCTAATTTTCTAATTAACCATTTCTAATAATAGTACCTAATACTGTAGTATTCAAAAGATCTGTCAAGTTTGGAGAATAATTATAGCAATTCAGCAGGAAAGGTTAGAGGGATTCTTGAGGCTGTTCCCAGACAGCATTCACTCAAGCTGAGATTATTGAGGGGCAAGAAACAATGCCTCTTTAGAAAGTAGCCGATAGACTGCGTAAATGTTCACTGAAATGAAGTCTGTGCATGGTGGTCTTCGCGTCAGGTTGAGTTCTGGCCACATGTGACGAGACCAGGAAATGGTTTTGTTTAAAACCCATTGATCCATACTCTTATCGTTTATTTGTTTATCTAATTCAAACTCCTTCGATCGACAGATAGTCCTCATCACCGGTTGGTTGTTTTCAATTGAGCTCTGTATAATTACACAGGAGAAAAGTATGAACGTAGGAATACAGTCAAACCTGTATTAGCGGCCACCTCAATAGAGCAGCCGCCTGTAATCAACCTGGACAGAAATGCCACCTGTCTATAAAGACCATTTTTCCCAGGCCCCAGAGGTGACCGTTATAGACAGGTTTCATTTTAGTTTCAATAGAATAAGCTGACAGAATATGTACATTGAAAAATGCAAAAAAGTTTAAATTCTAAGAAAGCAAATTTAAATGATTTAATGCAAGCTTAGTCATTAATTATTTTAACAAATGGTGATGGAGCTCTTTTCGAAAGATTAATTCGAGATGTCTCACTTCTGTTGGTACAGCGTTCCTTTATCGTAATGCCTTTTTATAAGTATAACGCTTATGAGATATTTATTATAATCGATAATAATTTTGGTTTTAGACATTTTCACAGAATGTGTAAGCTGGTACTGACAGTGCCTTACAAGTTCCAGTAAATAATAACATAAATATATAGCATAACTATTGTAACGCAGTATTGTACAGACTTGTTTATGATGTCTTAAATATCCTACAATCAATCAATCAATCAATCAATCAATCAATCAACCAATCAGTCAAT